>JAPMOQ010001652.1:1688175-1709192 GCA_026543055.1 Argiope trifasciata
ATATATATATATATATATATATATATATATATATATATATATATGTGTGTGTGTAAAGTAATACTGATGTTTTGATATTTTCCATAAAACAAAGCTATTATTTTTTATGTTTCCTTAAAATGATTTTTAAAACTAGGTATGCTGAAAATGATGACTTTTAAGATTAAAAATATTAGCAGAAAAAGAGTATAGAATACATTAATTAAAGCAGCTTTTGATGATCATGTCATGTCCGTGTTTCCACGGAAAGGGGGTGCAGTAGCTTCTGAGGGTAAAGGCTCCTGGGCACTCAGAGGGCAGAAGTCTGACTTCTAGTCTAGCTCATATAAAGATGACACACACATTCGCTTGCGCAGCCCCTTTTCACAGGGGGGAAATTCATACATCTCACAGATAGAACACAGAACAACCATGCCCAAACTGAGATTCGAACTCGGGAAGCCCAGATCACGGTGAAGACACGCTACCCTTATGCCAGGACACCGGTAAAACAGCTATTAAAGACAGGATTTTATAATTTTGCTAAAAATAATAATAAATAAATGAAATTTCAGTCATATTTTTAGTTTGAAATATATTTATTTATATCGTGGTGATATATCACCGCCTGCTTGCCACAAGATTAGTACTGTTTGATAATTTTACTTCGTTAATCCATTATAATGCCGTTGAAAGTATGCTTTCCGCCAAACTCATCAATCTGTGAAGTAAGTTTTTATTATCTCTGACAACTTTTTCAGTAAGACCGAAAACTAAGAGTTTCAGTTTCTTTATCTCACACTTAAAGACTTGTTCTGACTTGCAGCTTAGATATTGATTATCACAATTAATTAATTAAATTTACCTAATTAATTTATTGAATATACCTAAATGATTCACTTTTCTTGAGCCAGTCCAAATCCAAAAAATATTTTAATATACCATGTCTAGAAAAATATAGCTTTTTAAAGAGTTAAGGTATGATTATCAGAAAGGTAAGGCAATATTTCACCTCCTACCTTCACCTCACCTCCTACCACCTACATATTTTTCCATTCTATTGCTAAATGTAAACATCTCCTCTTTTCATCTTTCCTTCACGTTCTTTTTTTTGTTGTTGTTGAATTAACAATTCCTGATACATGCTGAAAAGCTCGAATTGTTTCCGAAACCACTATAGAACAATAGAAAGGCTGTCATTCTATTAATAATATCTCAATTCTGATTGCTGCGTATTAACTAACGAAAGTTGTAAAACATTCAATTCCTAATTTCATTAATTTTAGTCCATAGCTAAATATAAACATCTTCTCCTTTCATTAGATGAGTTGTTCTAATGTTAATAATATCTAGGTTCTGATTACTGCATAACGAAAGTTGTCGTAAAACATTCCATACATTATTTCATTAATTTTATTCCGTTGTAAACATTTTTTTTCATTTGATGAGTTGTTATCCTATTAATAATATCTCGATTATGATTGATGCCTATTAACTAACGAAAGTTGTAATAACATTACACAGATTATTTCGTTAATTTTATTCCATTGCTCAATATAAACATCTTCTTTTATTAGCGAGTTGTTATCTTATTAATAATATCTCAGTTCTGATTGCTGCATATTAATTAACGCAAGTTGATGTAAAACATTTCATACATTATTTCATTAATTTTACTTCATTGCTAAATATAAACATCTTCTCATTTCATTAGACGGTTGTTATTCTATTAAAAATAATTCAGTTCTGGTTGTCGCAGAAAAACTGAAGTTGCAGTTGAAAATTTCTCATATATTGGTTGAATTCGAAAGAAAAAAGTATATATAAATAATTTGTTGAGCACTCTAAAAGCGAAGGAGAATATTAAAAGTAAACAACAACGGGGAAGAATTCTGTGATCTAAAACTCTTTGAACATTCAAGGCTAATGATTATAAACAAAAAAAAATTACAAAAAAAAACAATCAAAAAACCTTAAAAACAGTTATAAAAAATTATAATACCAATTCTGTAAAATGCTGCATCAAAACATTAACAATAATCTTCAATTTGAAGTGACAGTATAATAAATTTTTATGTATAAATTAATGAAGCCTATGAACCTGAATTGGGTTTGTTACAATGTTTTTATATGTAAATTAATAAAGCCTGTGAACCTGAATTGAACTTGTTACAATCCAGCATAAAACAATTTGAATAAAGCGTGAATTTACGTATATGTAGCTAAAAATTTTATTCATGCTTAGTTTTATTCATATTCTGATAAATCAGTAACTTGAAATAAATAAAAATAAACACTTCTGAGTTGCTTGGTGCCAAAACAAAATTGAAATTCGCGCGTCCTTTAATGACGCTGATTAAAGGAATATAGATATTTTTAAACTTCACCCAGCTTTAAAGATCTTACTGGCTTATTCTATTATAGATCCATTTATAAAACTATTTTTAAAGTCAGTCTTCACAAGGACTTACTACTAAGTGGGTTTACTAGTCTTGAATTAGAACTTAATCAAATTAACCTATTAACTGATATTTAGTTTCTAAAAATAGCAAAGTAATTCATTCAGTGTAGGACAAACAAGTGCCCTTAATTTCCTTTTTACAACCATTAAAAGATTGATATTAAATTAAAGCATGTACAAATAAGTTTAAAAAGGTGTATTTATATCGTATGGTCCATCGCTTAATCCATTTTTAAATTAAAATGTTCTAATAATGTTTAAATAGCTTAAATAATTGATACAAATATATTAAATAAACTTTCTTTCAATCCTTTTACCATTTTTTTTATTGATTGTCATGTTATTGCTTTTGTTATATCAACTTTTTTAATATTAAATAGAGTTTGAAATAAAAAATAACTATATAATTATGCAATTCAATAAAATATTCGACTTCATTATTATAACTAGATTTGGTAATTAATGTTGATATACAATTATAGTTGACTAAACTCAGTAATTATTTTATATCGGATAGTATATTTAATCGATTTGTTGCATTAATTTCAGTACATATTCAAAGATGAATATACTTTAATAAATTCAAATTATCATGAGCTTTCCATCATCAATAATGAATTAATATGCTTAATTCATTATTAAAGATGGAACACTCAAGTCAGAAAACATAATATTTCTGCATTGAGAATCAAATATTTTTTTAAGGAGATAGATTCCTACTGAAGAGTGAAAGAGAAATGCTTATTTGAAACAAATTAGAACTATTTTATAAAAATGTTTTCTTAGTGCGACAAGAGAAAAAAAATCAAAACAAGAAGATCAGAATGATTGATTTGTTCATCAGTCATTTTGAGAATGAGGTCGTTGCCAAAGATTTAAATTTGAAATTTCTTTATTAAAAGTCATGAACTATTGAAAGAAAGACTTTTCAGAGCATTTGAATTCTGGTTCTTTTTCTTTCAAGTCTAAGATAAAATTTAATAATTTTGATTTTATAACAGCCATAATTTAAAACTTAATTCTTTCTTTCATCAATTAAAATAATATATCTTTTTTCAATGCTTAAATTACAGCTGAAAATGTGAAATTGCCTTTTCTTCTAATTAAAAAAATAATAGAAACATTGAAATATAAAAATAAATTGGAATCTTGTTGTTGTTTATTCGTTCTGTTTTCTGCTTCTAATTTAATTATATCAATGTTATACTCTGAAGTAACACAAGGAAGTTTTAGAAAATGACTCAGAATTTCGAGCAGAACTCAGATACTGAGAATGAAGTCTGGACACTATATTACATTAGAGAACATCATTTTGAAAGTTCAAAAGATCCTTAAACATTACAGAATATTATTGCAGTCGAATATCGAACCTGGTACCTATGGGACTAAGGCCTTAATGTTAATATATAATATCCCTGCACTTTACTATTTATCATTCCGTTTGATTAAGGCCCTAGGTTTAAAAGGAAATATTCATTTATGCCTGTCTGCACCAGATTTTCTTCCTATTCTTATTACTTGTAAAATTATGCAGGTATCTCATTAATTAATTCAATGTTATTATTTTTCATTTTTTTTAGAATTCTGCTAGTTCCGCAATTTTAAATAGACTTTAGTTCACTGATCAATTTTTTGACAAAAATATCTCGAGTTTAGTTTAATTATATTAATGTCCCATTGAAAATCAATACTTGGTCTACTTTGGGACGGACCTCGCCATTTTGAACAGCAATCAGATGACGAAGATGACCCCTCTCCGAACCACACTTCACTAGCTGGAGGACATTGGGCCTGACAGATTTAACGTGCAAGAGACCCCCCTCACACGACGGTTCATCGGTGGAATCGAGTCTCAAACCTGAAACCTTGCCATTCCGAAGCCGAGACCTTACCTCTAGGCCACCACGGCTTAACTCTCTTGAAACATTCGCCAACAATTAAATGGTCGGTAACTGGAAGTCATCATAAACAGGATGATGTTTTTTTTTTTTTTTTTTTTTTTTGCTAAAACCATAATTTAATTTTTTGCTAACAATTAAATTTTTTCTATCGTCATAATTGGTGAGTTGTGGAGTAAAAAGTGTAACACTAAACAGTGGAATTTAACATATCGTATTGTGGTTAAGACAATAAATAAAAGTGGGTTTTTTATCACTTTGCAAGATTGTCAAATGTTTTCTGAAGAATGTTTCTCGTTATATTTATATTCAGAATGGACCTGGGAATTTTTAAAATTTGTGTACTGATGAATTTTTAAAGCAGTATGGGTACTTCAAAATACAGCAAAATGAAGATTGTCAATGTTTGTAGTAAGGATTTGCAGAGATGTTTTTTTTTTTCGATGATATTTTGTAAGTTACTTTGCAGAAAAACTAAAGGATGGTATATTATCTTCCATAGCAGAATACCCACAAAACTTTTGAACCAATTTTTTATGCATTTCATTTTAAAATAGGGTATACGAATGTAGTTTATACCAACTAAAATGAAGGAAGGGAGGAATGCCCAATTTCACTCTATAGCTGATATTTAATAACTCAACATTTTTATAAGAGGCTGGCTTTTAATTTATTTCAAAATGCATGATAATTTTGAACTATTATTTAAAACTTGGCGTGAAAATAGAAAGAAAGAAAGAAATTGACAAAATGTCCTTTTGCAAAGTCAGATCCCGATTTGGACAACATTTTCCTGCGTTTAAGTATTCACTTCTTGTAAAGTCACAATTATCAGAAAAATCTTCGCTATTCATTTAGCATTTTATTGCATGTCTTTCTGCAATTTTCAACGCATCCATCTCGGCTTTGGAACAGGAAGATTTCAGGTTCGAGAGTCGATTCTAACTTAGAACCGTCGTGTGAGGGGTCTCTTGTATGTTAAGTCTGTCAGGCCAAACGTCCTCCCGCTGTTGTGATGTGGTGTGGATGGGGGGGGGGTGCCAGTTCTGATGTCATCTGACAGTTGTTCAAAATGACGAGGTCCGTCCTAAAATAGCCCTCGTGCTGCTTTACAACGGGGCGTTAATATAACTAAACTAAACTAAACCAACACATCCAAGTTTAAGTAAAGCGGAATATATTCCAGAATTAAGATTAGTGTCTGTATTACAAACAAATATTTTAAGAAAAAAAAAACTCTCCAGCTTTCCAGAAAACTTTTAATAATACCACCATCTGGAAGATTTCAAGATGTGTTAAGATATGAGAGAAAATTCGGCTCCAAAGAAGCAACTTTGGAGAACGGTAGTCGGATTTATTCCAGAATTTAATATATCTTTCTGTAAATTCTCACGCCACTGAAAAATAAGAGCCTGTATTTCAAAACAATTTGATTCCACAGAATAGTTGACGAAACTCTTTCAAATTTTAAACATTTACACTGCAACAGCTAACTATACAAATCGGGGTAGAAAGCTTATCACTTCAGCCGTTTTTCAGTTATTGTACATTAACTTAAGTATTCTTTATCAATATTTGTACTGTAAAATCTCCTATTTTACTAGTTGGATAAAATTTATATTATTTCTCATGTTCGTTTATCTTACCAGAAGGGCGGGCCGCGGTGGCCCGGTGGTAAAGTCACGGCTTCGGAACCGGAAGGTTTCAGGTTCGAGACTCGATTCCACCGAAGAACCGTCGTGTGAGGGGGTCTGTTGCACGTTAAATCTGTCAGGTCAAATGTCCTCCCGCTGGTGTGGCGTGGTGTGGAGAGGGGGGTGCCAGTTCAGGTGTCGTCCTCGTCATCTGACCGTGGTTCAAAATTACGAGGTCCGTCCCAAAATAGCCCTCGTGTTGCTTTAAACGGGACGTTAATATAACTAAGCTAAACCTACCAGAGGGCCCCGCATATATAAGGATACAAATCTTCCAACATGATGGTTGGTCTCGCCACTCGGTTCGTTAGAGAAACGGTGTCGTTTTAAATATCTCCTATCAATGACGGGACTTGTTTCCCACGCTGTACTGCAACCGGTGATGACCATTAGGTTTCAGTCTTTGTTCCCGTCAATGCTACCGCAGTGCTATGTTTTTTTTTTATATCCTTAAGAGGATATTTCGCTAATATTTACTTCTATTTATGTTATCTAGTATTATTTTATTAACATATTTATTTTATTTTTATTAATATTTACTTCTATTTATTTTATTTTCATTTTAATGTATTTAAATGTTACCTCCAAGATTCAAATGCTATCTGCATGACATATACCAAATAAAATGATATGCACTTAGTAATTCAAATAATATAACTTATAATTAATAATAAATAAATAATGGAATTCGGGTTTTAAATTTATAATTAATCTAGTTACAAGATAAATTTTTTATTACATTTACATTTTATCAGTAAATTATTTTTCTAAGTTATATTATAATTTGTATAAAAGTACATCTGATATTGGAATTCTATGAATAGGCAAATGAAGAGTCTCAGAATTACTAAATTTAAATTCCTTTTGTATCTTTTCTTTGGCTTCTGAGATTGAGAAAAAATTTAATTTACGATTTTTCTAAAACGCCCAAAGGTACTTTATTTCAAGTAAATAATATTTATAAATAGCCTTTAACGCTTAAGTGTATTCGTTAGTAAAATAAAGACATTTTGCATACGGAATAAGAATACTCACATTGTAATGTAAATTATAAACATAGAAATCAATTACTCATTTTCAGAATGGTGAAGATAATTAATTGCGACTAAACTAAGATGAAAAAGGATGTTTCGTTTTGAATGAATTGAATTTCCATAACGGAAATGAAAATACAAAAAGAATTGAAACTAATATGAATAAATACAAACGGCATTTGTGTTTAAAACTATATATGTATTAAATAAAACTTTAGTGGCTTCTTTAAAACATCGTTCCTAATAATTAGAACTGAATAGAAAATTACTACGGTTAATAATAGCAATTGTAAGTTAATTTGCAAATGCTAATTAAAAATATAATTAAGAATTTATTATTGTGTTGGATTCAAGAAATAATTAAAATATTTTTGGCACAAAAATCTTATTAAATTGTATTTTTAAGAAGTGGTTTTGAAAAATTTCATATACTTTGAATTTTTAATTATCCCTTTATAAATTATTGAACTTGAATTACCCTATTCAAAATCAATTCATTTTTGATGACTCAATTAAACAAAAGTATAATTACATGCTATTTTTCAATTACGTGAAAGGTACAGTATGAATGATATATTATTTATAGTTGATTATATTTTAATAAAAATATTATATTATTTATAATCAATTATATTTTATTAAAAATATGCTTATATTTAATGCCATGTTTTCTTTCAACGTAATTCAATATCTTCTATAAAATGTTCCTCTGGATAAAAGGAATTAAATAGAGAATTATTGTAGACAATCGAAAAAAAACATAATTCTCAAATGTTATTTTAAATATCATTCAGAATCAAATACTAAGATTGAATTCATAAAACAACTTCAATATTTTTTACATGTTCACAAATTATATTTATACAAACTGATTTTTCTGAATTTGTGGAACTCAAAGTTTTAACACATCCTCCCAAGCCTTTGTAAATGATTAAACAGGTATTCTGAATTAACATATGGAATAGCATATTATTCAAAAATTTTATTTCCTCTTTCTAAATTATTGAAAGGTTGCCTTGAATCATGATGCGCAACATCATCTTATTTAGAAATATAATTTTCCCTATAATTGTAAATTACTGAGCAAGAGTCCTGAATCATAATTTTACTTAGAGATTTTATTCCTCCAGCTCTAAAGTATTGAGCAGTTGTCCCAAATCACGATGCGCAATATCACCTTATTTAGAATTATTACTTCTCCAATTGTAACTGATTGAATAATTGTCCTGAATCACCATTTTTTTCCTTCCTCTCTAAATTATTGAACGGTTGTCCTGAAACACCATGTGCAACATCATATTCTTTAGAATTTTTATTACTTCTTTGTAAATTTTGAGCAGCTGCTCAGAAACATCACACGCGGCACCATTTTACACAGAATTTTTATCCTTTTTTTGTAAACTATTGCCCAGTATTATCATATGCAATATCATCCTACTTAGAATTTTATTCCTATCTTTGTAAATTAATGGGCAGTTGTCCTGTCACCTTGCGAAACAGCATCTTATTTAGAATTTTTATTTTTCTCGTTTGGTAAATTACTGAATATTTGTTCTGAATCAAGCTGCCCAACTTCACTTTATTTAGAATTTGTATTCCTCTTTTTTGAAAATTAATGCATAATATTCTCAAATTATCATACGCAATATCATTTTTAAAACGGATTTCCCTTTTTTAAAATTATTGAACAGTTGTCCTAAATCATCATGAGCATCATCATTTTATTTAGAATTTTTATTCGTTTTTAAAGTATTGAGAAATTGTCTCGAATCAACATGAACAAAGGAATCTTATTTAGAAATTTTATTCCTCACACTCTAAACTATTGAACGGTCTTCCCGAATCACCGTGTGCAACATCATCTTAATTAAAATTATAACCCCTCCTCTATTTGTAAATGATTGAGCAACTGTACTGAATCACCATTTTATTTAGAAATTTTATTCCTCCCGCTCTAAATAAGTGAACAGTTGTCCCGAATCACGATGAGCAACATCATCTTATTTAGAAATATAACCCCTCCCCCTCCTACTAATTGCAAATTATTGAACAATTGTCCTGAATCACCAGGCACAACATTACTTTATTTAAAAAAAAATTTCAGCTCTTTGTAAATTATTGAATAATATTCTTAAACCATCATCCACAATATCAACTTCTTTAAAATTATATTTCCACTTTTAAAATAATTGAGCAGTTGTTCTAAATCACAATTCGCAAAATCATTTTATTGGGAATTTTTAATCCTCTTTTAAATTATTGAACAGTTGTCTTGAATCAAAATGAGCAAAAGCCTTTTACTTAGAATTTTTACTCCCCCGTTTGTTTAAATTATTGAGCTGCTGTCCCTAATCAGCATGTTCAATAGCATCTTATTTAGAATTATTTAAAGAAGAATAATGATATCTAAATGTTACTCCCCATTTACAGTAAACTTACGTCATCAATGAGAGTAGAGTATTATTTATTTGATTGAACCTTCAAACAGTTTCATTCATAAATGAGAAAGTGCAAAAATAAAAGTCTATTAGAAATTCAAACATGCATGGTCATCCAATCTTGGAAAAACTCGCTTATCTTAAAATAGCTTCAAGAACAATGCATGAGATCTTCATTAGCATATATTGCGTACAATTTCATCACTTTAAATAAAAATCCTATTCACACTTTTTTTAAAAATATATAAACCGCCATTGTGAGCGATTAAATTTTGAACAATTTTATGCTCAATCAGACGTTTATAAAGAAAGATAGAGACAATTATTTAAAGCGACGAACATCATTTGTTCAGAGTTCAAGAGATCTAAAGATATCACCTAGGGGTGAGAAAATTAACTTAAATTCCTGCTCCTGCGAGTGACACTGCCACTTTAAGAATCAGAAGTTTCTGACGTATAATCTGAGATTTTTTTCCCCACATTCACTGCTGCCGCAATACAGCACTTTTCCCTCCCTTCACCTAGCAAAATTTAATGTCTTATTTCCTTCAACTTTAGTAGCTGTTAGTTTTTGGCTTAAACTCCTCCAGGGCGAAAGTTTTACGACTTCGTGTTGCTGATTTAAAAGCCAGAATCGATTATGTAAAAAAATGCCATCCCCCCCTTAGGGCCTCTGTGTTATTGTGGAACACCCCTTTCGCCGTAACAGCTGTGGACAATGAAATAGTAAGGGCCTAGCAGCCCTTAAGCGGAAGGAAAACAACGAAGGGCTATTTTTGAGGCGTGTTTTTTATTGCTGGCATTATTTTTCCACACCCATCGTCTTTCAGTCTAACTTCTTTGTTTCTCAGACTACAAAACATGTGTTTATTTTTTTATGATTTTATTCCCTTGGTAGGTATGCTCTTAAACATAGCCGCGTTTCTTTTCCTCTGTCGTTCAATTCGCGGAAAAATATGTTTGGATGATTTTGCTTTTTCTTTATTTTTATTTTATATTTTTATTTATTCCTTTTTTCCGTCTTTTGAGCAAGACACTACAGCCATTGTTAATTTTATTTGTGTTTTTGAATTTTTTTGGCGTTCGGATTTTTGAATTTTTTTTTTCTTCGTGAGCAAGATCGCTTTTGGTCATTCGTAACAGTTGTGGCAGCTCTAAAAATAACCACCAGCTAGAATGAAATTCTTCTTTAGCCATCGTGAAGAGAACTCGAATGTTGAGATAGAATAAAAAAAGTTGAGAGTAGAATTGAATAAAAATGGTAGCACTCAGTAAATGTTGAGCAAATTGCTGAAGAAAATTGAGTTAAACATAGTTAAAACAAATTAACTTCTAGATTAATTTTAGACTGAGAGGGAACAAAATATGAAAATATAGTTTTAAAACAAATATTCAAGCAGTTAACTCTCTTCCAGGTTTTAAAATTTTCACATAAAAAGAAAAAAAGCGTAGTAGAAAGATTTTCTTCAATTCAAATCTATTAATTTCTACTCCTTTATTTCATCACTAGATGCCAAATTGCCGATGAATATTTAATTACAGTTTGATGCTGTTTCATCACACTATTTGCTTTAACAGCCATCTTGCACATTATTTTCTCGTTTATAATAAGAAAATATTGCAAGCTACAAATAATTCTAACTCCATATTTTAACGAATCTTCATGAATCCACGTTGATTTTAAAATATGCAAGTCTATTGCGTTATTAGTCTGTCTGTTAATAAAATTGATAGTACAAAAACGCTTTGATCAAGACGTTTGAAATTTGTTGTATAGACTTACATTAACTTTGTATATTTCTGTAGAATTTTAAGCGAAATCCATTTAACGGAAACTTGTCAGTTCGATTTTCTAAATATAAGCTAACATGAGAAAAACAAAAAAAGTCTAGATAGATTAAAGTAATAAAGATCACCAACTGAAAAGTAATTTCTATTCAAATCTTGAGCCTAATTTGTCAAATGTTTGGCTGTTTGGTCATCAGTAAATTCAAAAGCATACACACAAAATAATGTAAGGACGGAAAGATTTAAAGAAAAGAAATTTAGTATGTGTTTTCAAGACTACAATTAATATAATAAAGTTATAAAGATTACCAATGGAGAAGGTAGATAATTTTTTAACGTTAATAGGGAAAATAACTAATACATCGAATCTCAAATGATGCAAAATAAAAATAATTCCATTTGGTTTAAAGCCTTAATATGAACAGTTCTTGACAGATAACCCATTTTTAATGCAAAACCCCCATTCAGTTAAAAAAAATACCAATAAAGAAATAAAAAGAAAAATGATTTCAAAATTATTACAATTTATTTTTTTTTTAAATTCTATAACTTTCCTTTAGAATTTTAGAACATATTTTGTTGCTTGTATTTTGTATTGAGAGCAAATATTAATCATGATTTTTTTTGTATTTCTTTTCAGCATCAAATGAAAACTGCCCAAAAGATTTAATTAAAGAAAAAAAAGGACGTTTTCATTTGTATAAGAAAAATAAATTAATAAATTGAAGAAGTGTGTTCCACTTTCTAATCCAAAGAATAAGGAATTAAATAAGGAGAAAATCAAAAAGAAAAAGAAAAAAATCCCCAAACAGATTCCACCAATGACAAAAAAATCCCATTTTCGAATCTTGAGCTTTTTTCTCTTTCCTTTGATCATTTCTTGGATTGACATAAATTAAAGTTACTTCACAAGCGATACAAAAAATAATTTATCAAATAATCAAAAGTATTACACGCAAGAGAAACTGCATTTACCTTCCGGCACTACCTTGTTTAATATGTTTCGAACATATTTCGCAACTTCAATGCATTTTCTTAAAGCATAAGTTGTTTTATTATGATTAGAAGAAAATATTTTTCGGTAGAAAAATGGAATAAGTGCCGAAATTGGCTTTTTATGATTTTTTTTTCTTAATATTATATTCAACCATTTTTTTGTTTTGTTTTTCTTTTATTTGATTTTTTCCCTTGTAAGTTTAAAATTGAAAGAAAATAAATGTTGCCGTGACACGTTGAAATTAAATGATTTTCCCTAGTGCAAAAATGTATTTATATTCAGGTATTATCAAGATCTTAAGTCTTTCTGCTTTGCGATTTAAAATTACGCTTCGTGTTTAGGTTGTCGAAGAATTTAGATCCACAACTTAGATAGGATCTATTTATTACGAATAAATTCTGAATGAAAATTCAATCTTGACATTGGAAAGCAGTTACGTTTTAAGATATTTCGCTTAGTGTTTTCTTTATAATATCTTAATTTCTATAAATAAAGCGAAGAAAATTTGTTTCTGCAAGATATGATAAATTAATCTTGGAGTTAAATTATATAACTTTACTGTCACACATCAAAATCAACTTTTTGCCGAATATTGGTGTTTGAAGTCAATGTCACATCTGAAACGTAACTGCTTTTGGTATAGAATATCAAAAAAATGACATCATAGTTACATTTGAAACATAACTTCACTGGTTACTACACATCTAAATGTGACTTCAAGGCATGAAATCAAATTTAAACTAACATATTATTAGGTATTTAAACTTGATGTCATACTCATATATGAAACGAAACTGCGCTGGTTATCTAGCATCTAAATGTGGCATCAATGCCTCATGCCAAACAGTACTGAAGTCTGATATAATAGTCTCATATAAAACGTAACAGCTTTTGCCCTAGATTATCAAAACTTGACATCATATTTACATATGAAACTTAACTGCCCGATTATTAAGCATTTAATTATGTTGTCAATGCCGAATTTCAAACATTAATTGGCACGTCACACGAAGCTTAATGCCATAGCCGCATATGAAACGTAACTTCCTGATATATATTAAAAGGTGACATCGTAATTACGTAATGACTACTCATGAAAATAACAGCGATAGTTATTTAGTATCTTAATGTAATGTCAATGCAACATACCCAAAGTAAAATCAAATGTGCTTAATTATTGAAGCTTAATGTCATAACCACATATATAGCTTTTACTATAGAATATCAAAGCTTGATATTATAGTCTTATAGATAACATTCTTATTATCAATACTGCATTTGTTATCAAATATTAAAACCTTCCATCTTAGTCATATATCAAATGCCACTGCACTGGCCTTCTAACATCGAAACGTGACGTCAATATCACATACTAAACTTAAATTCACATTTATTATGCATTTAAGCCTATTATCAAAGTCACACAATAAACGTAAATGCTTTTTACATAGAGTATCAAAACTTGACTTCATAGGTACATATGAAACGTATCTTATCTTGTTATCTAGAATCTAAACGTGATGTCATTATCATATATCTAACTTAAATTAACATCTATTAAGTATTGAAGCTTTTTGTTATGAAATAAAACTGTTTTTAACATAGAATATCAAAGTTTGGCATCACAATTACACATAAAAGTAACTGAGCTGATTATCTGGCATCTACAATGTTACATCAAAGCCATATATCTAATTCACATGAAAGTTTGATGTTATAATCCCATATGAAATGTGACTGTATTTCCGTAGAATATCTAAGCTTGGTATCATTATCACGTATGTAATGTAACAACGCTGCTGATCTATAGTGCATTTGTTATCAAATGCTGAAGGAAGAAGATGTAGTCATATATGAAATGCGACTCTATCTGTCATCTAAATCTAATATATCATCTAAATGTGAAGTCATTGCCATGCATCAAAAACAATTGCACTTAGCATCAAGTTTGAAACTTGGCATATATATGAATTACAACTATGTTGGTTACCTAGTATCAAAATAACAAATGTAACTGCATTGGCATCAAAGTAACATTACTGCCACTTATAAAAAGTAATTATGTTAATAACTTAGCATCTAAATGTGACGAAATTATCACATTTGAAATACGACTACATAAAATATTTGAATCATTGAATTAGATTTATAGATTTGTAGATTTATTGTAGATTTATTTATATTCACATTTCGAAAGTAAACGAAAATCTTGTAATTGCCATGTTATTGTCCCATGCTAAAGGTCCTTATTCTTCTATTCACATTTGAAATGATATTATATGCAGATACTATGATGTTCTCCAAACTTCATATGACCACATATCTTCAAAAGTGTATTTAAATTTTTATTATTTCGAAAATTGTCATAAGGTACTAGTGTCTTTGGGTCTCTGTAATTGAAGTGAAACTGAACATGACAGTATTTATATTTACTGAAATTAGAGCTATGTGATTAAATTTATATGATAGGAGATGATTTCGTTCTTTTTAAGAACATAATCAAATACACACTTAAAAGTTAATATAATTCATTGCTTTTTATTAGTAATAACTGGGGGAAGGATTAATCGACCTTTAAAATCCATCGGTTGTAAAAATTATATGACTGATTAAATCGGTCTTACATGTAATATTTCCAAATATATGATAACCCCACAATAAAATATTTCACTTTTAACAACAAATACAGAATATGAATTTTATTTAACTATTTACAGTTACACATTCCTATAAGTAACGGTATAAAATTTTATGTAATAAACTATTTACATTTAATGAAATAGTTTTAAAAACAATTTTATTTATTTACTAGACCTTAAAATTTACAATTATTTTCAGTATTTAAATCTATTATTCACCAACGCAATGTTAGTTAGTACCACTGGTACCGAATCAAAATTTAAATTATGATTAGTTAGTCATGAGTTTATAATTTTTAAATACTAAAATTTTGTTTATATATTTCCATCATTGATACACTTGTGTACAAAGTTGTAAACTTTCAGCACATGAGGAAATGACTAAAAACTTAAATTTTTATCTCGAACTTATAATCAGGATGGACTACAAATACTGAATACAAATTTCAATTTAACAGTTGAAAACTAAGTAATTAAACATGGATTTCTAAAAAAAAAAAAATTACTATATGGTCATTGAGAAAACACAAATCGATAAAATTTCAACAGCTTCGAACACCAGAAATCAAGCAAAAAACCTATTATATAATTTTTATGTTTGCCACCATAAATTAAATCAAATATAGGAGTTTCATAAAACAAATTTCTCTTATTTTATTGTTTCATAGAAGCATATGACTTCAGTAAATTCTGCATAAGAGAATCTGATTGCCGATTTCTTACGTAAAGAAATCAATGGAAATACGAAATAAAAAGTATCGAAGAATTTCTGAAATAATTATGACTTAAAAAAGAAATTGAATCTTGTATTGGTTTCTAAGTAATTTATGATAAAGCTATGTTTGCAGTATAATAGCTTGATTTTGAAATTCAAATGCATCAGAGTGGATTGTTTCTATTAGGAATGATTATCAATAGCGACGAATTAAGGGAAGTTTCATATCCTTAAATAAAACTGAAAGATTTTCACCGTCATAGTAATCATACTGTATTTTTTTATATTAAAACAGGATATCTCTTATTTTTAGAGCAAATACTAGACAGTATAGGCTTATCTTTGAAGTGAAAGGGAATTTCCCGGTGGCATTACGACAAGAAATGAAAATAAAATGAATGATTGAACAAAGAATCCATTGATTTCTTTGAAGTTGAAGACACAAACTAGCAAAACAATAAACTAAATTTTGATCTTCAAAATGTGGTAAATCAAAATTGCTTACTCCTCTCACGAATTACTATCTTTTGTAAAGTGTTGAATGGAGACTTTAAACTATTTAGAGGATAAGGAAATGGTTTGCCTAAACTGTTGTTATTCTCTTGTTCATGAATATAAAATACGGAGTTTTTATTCCCTTTTATTCCAAAAACCCAATTGTTCAGAAATGGAATGTATAGAGGATAAAAGAATCGAAAAATTGAAAAAAAAAATGTGCTCGCATTTTTGGAATATTTTCTTCATGTTTTTCTGTAAGAAGTTTGTTTTTTTCGCATTTTATGAAGTTAACGTAACATAATTTTTTGTAATAAAAACTAAATTATCTATTAATTTAACTTCATTTTTGTATTATGTGAACAACTCCATGTGCTAATGAATTAATCTGAGAAAAAATTATTCATTTTATTACAACATGATATGATATTGAAATCCTAGAATATATTAAAAACTTAAAATTTTGGAATATCACAAATAGAATCAAATGAGAAAAAAATCAATATTGATATTCATTCACTTTTTGATACCCAAGACTTTTTAAATTTTATTTTTACATCTAACATTTTTGATATTTTAATATGATGTTTTTATTTTATTATGAATTTGATGCTCTGGATTTGATACTCTTAAATAACTAACTTATTGATATACAAGAGCCCGTTAATTTTTCACGCTTATGTGCTTTATTTTTAATTTTTAGAATTTAATTGTTGTTTAATGTAAGGAATATATATATATTTTAAAGAACGAGAATATATTTGGGGGAATTTGATAGATGATACTGTAAAATTTATGAAAATGAAATGATACAGATAAAATGTTAATGAAAAGTTATTCTAATTTCCCTATCAGTGAAAAAAACAAAGATGAAACAGGACACAAAGTTCTAAGGACTTTCTTTCATTAGTATACTTAAATATATAAATTATCTTTTCAGAAAGATTTGAATCAGAGTCGTAAGCTTAATGCGCTAAAAATAGAACTGTAAGTAAATTAAGCCACAATGATTATCGTACAAAAAAGAAGCTCAAATGTTCATTAGAAACAAAAGCTACTACTGTGATCTAAAAGCATCCATAGTGCTTCATCTTATCATCCGGATGAATATGCGTGAGAATGTGTGTGTACATGTCTTACGCTCTCCAGACTAAACAATTAGACCTACAACTCTTGAATTTGTCATATATATACTTTCAAGAGCGTTATCAAGAGATATCCTTAAAATTTTATTTAATTAAAAAACAGATGTAAATTTCGTTTTTAGCTGCAATTATTTTGTCATGTATAATTTCTCTAAAGATAACACAAAAAACTGATTTTTACTTATCTTATCGTTAAAATAATATCTATTGTTATCTATTACCAGAGGGTGACCGAGCTCCGCTCGGAGAAAACAGGTATCGAAGCTAACTCGAAGATTTAAATTTTCAATTGTGATTTATCAAAACAATACATGCCATAAGAAAATTTGTGAAACCATTGGTGAAAAGATAACCGGTTAAAGTGCACTATTGTAAACTATTCTAAACAAAGTTAGAGTTTGGAAAGGGAACTATTCTATACAAAGGTAAAGTAAAGGTAAAGATTGAAGTGTGTTGAGGTTCAATATTTTTAACAAATTTATTTAGAAAAACCAAACATATATACATATATAAGAAACATATTATAAACCTATAACAGCATAAACATAAAACTTTATTAGTTCGCCATATTGGCTATAGATGGCAGCCCGTTACTGCTTGAAAATTTAAGTAGCCAGTATGGCGAACTTATAAAAATTGAAAATATTCCTATCTGTAACTCCAAACTGCTCGACCGTAGCGCTTCAAAACCGGCGCCAATCGATTCCTCGTGGCCAAAAACCCCAGACCCCCAAGTGTACCGGAGTTTATTAATTCTGGGGCGATTTTCGACTTGGCAACCATTCCTCGTATTATAGTATTAGATTAAATCTATCAATTTTGACATATATGTTTTTTAACAATTTTTAAAAAATATTTTAAAATTCAGACAAATATTCAAACAATTCAAATTTATTCAAACAGTTTACTATAACATATATTTACTTTCGAGTATGAGAATGCGCACCACCGAGAGATGTTCAAAAATTTTAATTAATTAAAAATTAGATTTATGTCTCATTTTTAGTGGCAACTAATTTTCCATATACAATTTATCGGAAGATAGCACTCAAGACTGGTTTTTATTTACCTTATCATTTAAATAATATATTTTTTAAATAAATCCATTATTTTTGCCATATATGTTTTTTCTCAGTTTTTTAAACAGTTAAAAATATTTTAAAATCAAGACAATTATTCAAGCAATTTACAAAAAAAATTACCCTGCACGATCACATGTTGACAAGGAAAAAAATTAGCTTTCATCAACTTGCTGCCATCAAGTTGAAAAAAAAATTCACATTAAATGATTAAATTAAACCTCGTCTTAAATTAAAATTTTAATTTTCTTGCTCATTTCTGTATGAAATACAATAAAAGTGAAATATATTTTTTAATGAACTAAATGCAATAAAAAGATTTCGGGGCTTTTTGAATACATGCAAGGGATTCACTGCTGTCAAGATTCAGCAGCTTATTTCTACAAAATCGGCAATAGATTTAGACTTCAATTATTGCCTATGTATCGTCAATCTATTTCTTCATTATTGATGGAGAAGTTGCGACACTTTCTCTCCTATTTCTATAGTTCAGATTAATAGACAAGTATATCAAAAACCACATTTAAATTTCCTCTTTATTCATTAAAGTTAATTTAAAATGGAGTACTGGGATTTTATAAACCACTGCAATTGGTTTCAAAACTCTATAAAAAAAACATTTAACTTACTTAGCATTAGATACAGTATGGTGTGTAAAGATCTTTTACACCCTATAAATTCAAAAGACCATCTTTAATGATGACTTTTTAAGAATTTCTTAAAATTAATTTTAAGAAAATTTTTAATTTTCTTACACATTTCTGTATGAAACACAATAAAGGTGAAATATCATATTTTCTTAGATACAGGATTTATATACAGGAGGATGTGTAAAGATCTTTTACACCCTTTAAATTTAAAAGGTCATCTTTAATGATGATCTTTTAAGAAATTTTTTAATTAATTTTAATTAATTTAAATTTAAGCAAATTTTTATTTTTTTACACATTTCTTTCTGAAATACAATAAAGGTGAAATATCATATCTTCTAATAAATTAAATGCAATTAAAAAGTTCTGAGGCTTTTTAAGTATATGTAAAGTATCCACTATTATCTTGACTCAGCAGCTTATTTCTACAACCATTGGCAATAAATATAAACATTAATTAAGATTCTAATTATTGTCGAAGTATAGACCTTCTATTTCTTTATATTCTTGATGGAGAAGCTACGACACTTTTCTCTCTCATTTCTATAGTTCAGATTAATAGACAATAATATGAGAAGCCACATTTAAATTTCCTCTTAATTCAATAATTTAAATGGAGTACTGGAATTTTATAAACCACAGCAATTGGTCTCAAAACTCTAGAGAACAAAAATATTCAACTTACTTAGCATTATATACAAGATGATGGGTAAATATCTTTTACACCCTTTAAATTCAAAAAGTCATCTCATATTCCAGGAATAGGTGCCTGTGGTAAAATAATTATGTCGAATTTATTAAGAAAGGAGGGGAAATAAGGATTCAAAAAATAACTCGAAAATAAGTGGAAATAGATCAAGAGTTCAATAAGAAAAATGTATTTTACATAAATATAAAAACACAGAGAAATGTTTCATAGATTTAAACGTAAAATTCTCAAAGATATATGCGATTCAAATTTTGGTCAGCGATTTGATTATCATTTTGAAAATTGGGATACATCGAAAACCTGGCTCTCTTAACACTTGAGGAAATAGATCTAGAGTCCAATATGAAAAAATGCATTTTATATAAATACAAAAACACAGATAAAAATTTCATGGAGTTAAGCGTAAAAATCTCAAAGATATATGGAATTCAAATTATAATCAGTGATCTTATTATGACTTTTATAATTATGATTTATCGAACACCCTGCTTACTAAACACTTGAGTAAATAAATCAAGAGTCCAAGAAGAAAAAACGTATTTTATATCAAGACAAAAGCACAGAGGAAAGTTTTATGGAGTTAAAAGTAAAATTAGCAAAGATATATGCGATTCAAATTATGATCAGTAATCTGATTATGACTTTGAAAATTATGATTTATCGAATACCCTGCTCACTAAATAATTGAGAAATCAATATTTTCCTTTGGGGCTTTTGTAAAACTGACTTAATTAGTATTTTCATGGAACTTACAGAAAATACTGAATATGATTAATGAATGTTTTAAAAAAATTGAGAAAGTTCAAATGAACAGTCAAATAATCAAACATTTTTTCTTTATAATGCATTTTTAATATTTTATTATATGCATTATTTCATTAAGTTCCATAATATAATTATTATTTACATAGAATGCAACAGCATAGAATAGGAAAATGCGAGGACAACAGAATGTAACGTATAATGCAATTAAGTTACATCAAGTTGCCGTTCTGGTACAGGAGCAGAGCGTCTTCCTCATGATCTGGAAATCCTGGGTTCGCGTCCCGGTTCGGGAGTGGTTGTTCTTCTTCTGTCCTATCAGTGAGATCTATGAATGTGTCCTTCTGCAAAAAGGGGTTGCGCAAGCGATTGAGGGATATGGGAGTGGCAATGTCGAACTCTTGGTCTTAGTTTGCCCTACTAAATCAAGAAATGCTCTCTATCGGCTTAAATCACTGTCTTCGTAACAGCGGGAATGGTAATAAGAAATAAACAACAACAAGTCAAGATAGTATAATAAACAACAACAAGTCA
>JAPMOQ010001652.1:1718240-1816662 GCA_026543055.1 Argiope trifasciata
TCTTATGCCTTAAACCAGTATTGTTGTAATCGGCTACATAGTTTTCAAAATATGTCCAAAATACGCGTTTTAACAAACACTATAAAACCCTTATATTTATTTTAGAGGCTTTATATATGTTTATTTAAAATATAAATTTATTTTATATAGGCTTAATATATGTGAGCCTGCTGATTTCTTATTTTTTGCATATGAGCATGCTCATCGAAAACATAATAATGGCGAGTAAAACTTTTCTGCAAAATAAGTAATATGGGATTGTTGTCATGAATGTTTTTTTATAATTGAATTAAACCTTTATTGTGTTATAAATTTGAAATTTCATACGCATAACAATTATGTATTTTCTACAAATGAAAAAAAAGGAGTAATAGTGTTTATAACTATACAAACAATGAAAAATTTTCGTTATCCCTGACATCTGAAGTTAAAATGTATTTGCAAATAACAAAACAATATTCTAAAAATTTAACAATATTTGAGAAAAAGCATACTATATGAAAAAAAAACTTGATTTTCATGTTTTACATAACAACAATGAAAAAAAAAATTCTAGAATAAATTATTTGCAGAAACTAATAACATGATTTTATGTGTTTCTTCAATCAAATTTGATGGCTATAATACAAACTTTTCAACTTAGAGAACCAATACATGGGCAACATTTACTTTTATTTAATATAAAACATGTACCTATACATATACTTCAGAAATTACACATGTCTATGAAGTTCAATTGAATTATTACCAATTACAACTGAAATAAAATGACGTTTAAATATTTGAAGAAAAAAATTTGTTAAAAATAAAATATTATTTAGTGAAACGTTTTGACACATTTAATTAAATAATATTTTGGTAAATTTTTCGAATTGCACTTTCAACCAGCTCAGACTTTGTTTTCTCCATCAAATTTGTTGGCCAATTGAACAATTGTTCTTTGTAGAGCGCTAGTAGATGGACGCAAATTTATTCATTATTTTTAGTTGAAACAAAACATGCCTTTATACGCTCGAGGAATTTTCATGGATACTTTATGAAAGATCCGAGATAGAAAAAGTGAACAACAGTTATAAGTAAAATAAGACTACGTATAAATAATTCCACTTGTTTTTTGAATAAAAATATGTTTGAAAGGAAAATAACATTTCCGCACAAGTTTAAACTTATATATTTAGAAAATTTTGATTCAAAAATAATTGCATGCCCTTCTGAAAAGATTGTGAGATCTTTAAACAAATTTTTATCTCAAAAACTTGCAAGAAATTTTGAATCTTGAGACAGAATATAAAACTGCACTAAGGAAAAAAAACTAGCAGCATTTGAAAGGGAATTTCCTCATTACGTAAGAAACATAAAGCACTTCAAATATTTTTTAAAGAAATAATAAAAGCACTCACGTTTATACCGTTTAGTTTGAAATCGCTATTTTGCGTGTAAGCAATTCAAATATAGAGGTAGTATATATAGAGTAGTAAATATAGAGACAGCAGTACAAAAAAAAACAACATCAGAGATTTATCGTGATATCCAGTTGAACTAAATATTAATTAGAATGCATTTGTTCAAAAAAATATGTACTTAAGCATGCATGAACAAAAATGCTTTAAAATGTATTGAGACTACCTACCAAGAATATATTTGTAAAAGAAGGAGTTTTCTTTTGAATATTTTTATTTCTTGCCAATAAATAAAGTAAATATATTTTGAATGAATCAAAACTGGGTATTTTTTCTTATTTAAGCATTGTTCTTTTAATTTAAACAATATCTAGTTGAAATCAGTTTTATGGAAATATTGAGAGAATTATTTGAAGAAGCAGTCTTTTGTTTTTTCATCAATGAAATATCGAAAAGGTATTGTAAACATTAAAAAATCCGAATTAGAAATACTGAATTGGAAAAATTGGAAAAAATTAAACTGAATTGGAAAAAACATAGTTTTGAATTATGCCTGTCTGTTAGTTTATAACTATATCTTTGAGCTTATTAATTCAAAAACTTTTTTAATTAGACAAGGGAAATTTCTTATAAGGAATTATGGCAATTTGTAAAATGTCTATCAAATTTTTGGCTAACTCTTTGTCGGGCTGCATAAGAACATACTTTTTGTCTGGATGCATAAGAGCAAACTTTTTGTCTAGCGGCATAAGAACAAGTAAACTGGATAATTACAATATGCAATAACTTAAATTAATGAAATTCGGTATGTGATCTTTTGATTGCAACTGTAGTTTTCTATCACATTTTGCTAATCGGGTGGCAAAACATCTCAAAAATATAATTCTCTTGATAAATTTTGAAAAAATATTAGATACACGACAAATATCTATGTTTCGTAACTAATATTTAATAATGCCACATAACGGTTTTATTGACTTACCTAAGGTCCATAGTTTTATGCGAAGGAAAGGGGATAAAATATTCATTGGAAAGTATGGGTAAAAGTTTCGATGAAACCACACCGACTGGTTTTCAAATGAAAAAGGCAACTTCTTTCAAAAACTTATTAATGATGAAGCTCTGGGAAGTAATTTGGAATTATAATTAAATACTATTCCAAGTTATTCCAGTGGTTTTTCCCTTTAAATTTGCATTAACTGTATAATATCAATCATATTTGATGAATTACCTCATAGCATACTATGTGAAAATGTTATTATATTGTGTATAGCTGGGTAATAAATATATAACATTCTAAATGGTTATTATTAATAATTTTCAAAATTGATTCAATTATTGAGGGTTAGAGATTAAGAAAACATTTTATTTTCGTTATCTCCAGCAGGAGATGGGTGGTGATAGAAAGTTAACCATTCATGAATTATTTAAATGACGTGAGTTTTTAGATAGCATAAAAAAATAAGGAAATCGGGACAGTGTTGAAGTCTAAGAAGCTATTCCATATATTTTTCTCACAGAAAATGTAGGTAAAAGAACTTTTGCAATTTTTCTCTGAAACAAAGTTTGAATACCAGCCATAACATTTATAACATATCTGATGGTCATGAGATTTTACATGTTATGAAAATTAAAGAAATCTGAAAAATGGCTAAGACACGAACAATGATTCTTTGAATTTTCTGATTATTTTGAAATATATTTTTTAATCCGTATTTAAACCTTCAACAATATGTCATATTCTTATTCTTAAAATGGATAGGATTAAGAAAATGTTTTCATCGAGGATACTTGAAGGTGAGGGAGCCGTACAACGAAAATAATAAGTATCTGTCTTAGTCAGCCATAAATAATAAAGAGCATATGGGCCAAATTTTTCATAATGCAGTAGATTCCAATTATCTGGCATAACTTGTCAGAAGTTCAGGTGAGATAACGAAAATTCTGGATAGGCTTATCTATACTTATAATAAAGCTCAATGTGTGTGTGTGTGTGCGTGTGTGTGTGCGTGTGTGTGTGTGTGTGTGTGTGTGTGTGTGTGTTGGCGCTCTACAGGCCAGACCGTTGGACCTACAGCTACCAAATTTGGTACATGTATACCTTGGAGGTCGGGAATGTGCACCTCGGAGCCCTTTTTTCGAATTTTTAATTAGAATTTGAATTAATTAAAATTTAAGCGAAATTTCGACGTTTTTCCGCTATAACTTCCGAAATTATTATCGGACAAACATGATTTTAACATCAACTTAAAGATAAAAAAATTAGCTTTCTAATGGTATCAGTGTTTTAATGTATAACTCAAGCTTCTATTTTTAATGAATTTTTAAAGAAATATTTTAACTGCTTTTTTTAGCACGTGACTGAATAAAATAAAACAATGCCTGAAGTTCAAATAAAAAAACAACTATCATCGTAAATCAAATCTAAAGAAATACAACTTTCAGCACGTGACTGGATAAAATAACATAAATATAAAATGTGATATCTTCTATAAAAATAAATGAAAGGCAAAGGATTCTAAGAAATCGTTTGCAATATTTATATCATTAATTCCATAAATTATCTTTATTTACAGTAAACTTGATTGAATTTAGACAGGATATGCATTGAAATCCTGACTTAATGGCATATTTTTAGAATCGTTTGCAATATCTGTATCATTAATTCAATAACTTTTTCGCGTTTTCGCTTTCTTTAAAAAACATATTTAACATTTTGGCAATATCATCGAAAAAAACATTTTTAATATTATGGAAGCATAATCGATAAATTGTTAGAGCATTAAACTCAAAAAGTTTTTCCGAATAAAGTTACCGACTCTTTAACTACTAATAACTGAATCTTTTAACTTTAACTATTTCTTAAATTTTGGCTAATGAATATGTGATTTGATTGAAAATTTTAGAACGCATTACTCATGGCGAACCAGCTGGTCGCCAAAGGCGGCTAGTATTCAATAAATTCTCATTCCCTCCTCATATCATCAAAAGCATCAGATTTTCTTTTTCGTTAGCAAAGTGTAGAGAAAGCAATCTAATCTTCAAATAATTTGAACTCCTCATTTGAATAATCTTCAGGTTTCAGTCCCAGAGATCCAAAACACATTTTTGGCATTATTTTTGCATTTTTCTTTCTCTCAGTGAATCTGTGAACAAGATAATTCAATAACATTTTGGGATATATGAGTGAAATTTATAATATATAGAATCATGATCAAATTTTTAGATTTTTATTAAATTTAGAAGGAAATTCATTCATATGACAGCTGTTAGTCTAGCGTTTGGAGTATAAAGTGCTATATTAATAAAATTGAGCACATAAGTTCATTAACTAAAATATAGATAACACATTTTACCAAAATTCATTAACTGGTTTGATGTCTGTAGGTCTGTACTTTTACATGAATATAATTACAGGAACTTAAATCAATGAAATTTGATATACTATCTTGCTGTTATAAATATTGTTCCGCATCATTTAGCTGGAAACTGCTTACAAAAAAGGCGTAAAAAATACACTCTTGTAAAACATTAAAAATTCAAGATTTACTATATATTTCTAAATTTCGCAATTATTGTTTGCCAGTTTATACAAGGAATTTATAATCTTACGCAAAATATACACTTTGGTGAATTAAGGCCTTCATTGGAAGATATGGGGAAAAAATTTAAGATAGATAACGGTCTCTGTTTTTCTAACAAATTCGTTTTTATTTACATCAATGTTAATACAAATCTGTATTTCATTACTGTTAGTCATGCATCGTATTGTGCAGTTAAAACGCTTTTACAGAAAAAAGAATTTCAAGAATAAAATTAACACATACTTTTAAATACATTTCCTATATTGCTTATTTATTTAATTTATATTATAATGAGGGTTGATTTTTCACTTAGCTAATTACTCATGACTCTGAAAACCAATATTAATTTAATTTTCTCATTAAAACACATATAGAAGTATAGACTTGAAAAAAAATTATACTATATATTAGAAAGATCATACAATGAGATAGTTGAATTCAAAACAAATTCAGATTAAAGGATTATTAGGATTAGAGAGCAAATTCTAGACATAAATTAAATTTTGAAAGTTGAGAATTGTAAACAGCACAGTTCAAAATAAATCAAGACAAATGATACATACTAGATTATACAGATTTTAGAATAAATTATCATAAAAACGGAAATTTTCTAGAGAATGATTAATTAAGAGAACATAGAGAGTGTTACTAAAATTGATTGAAATAAGTGTTAGATATTCTCATCAGTTGGACATTGATGGAAGATTTGAAATACCTCCAAGATAACTTTCCAAAAACAATGATAACGCATTTGTTCTCATCATTTTCCAAGATACATATTTGACTTAATTTTCAAGTAAATTTATTCCGTTTATATCAATCTTAAAATACAAGAAGTAATTTTTACTGGATTATCTGATATGAAAGTTCAGAAATGCATTGATCATGTCTTTAAAGCATATTGACAAGATATAAATCTCAGAAATAAATTAAGAATTGTCCTACCTGCACAGATATAAATTAACTAGGGCATCGTTAATGGATCCGTAATTATAAATGGCAATTATACATCCAGCCTTCTATAATTAGAAAGCTTAACCATAATTATAGAAAGCTACTATAATAAATTGATGATAAATGTGTGCAATTTAGTATTTGTCAAAATACCATTTGAGAACAAAGAATTATATCTACGAACAATAATTATTAAATATTTCTACGGAGAAATAAATATACAATGCAATTTCACCCAAATATAATCAAATATACAATGATTTTGGTAAACAATTTCAATTAATACGCAGAAAGAATTTAAAATAAAATGTAAACAATTTAAATCATCAATTTACACTTCACCAACTTTACATTATTTTATATTTTCAATGCACCATGGTCCATTTTTAAAAACCAAACGTTGATACTGTAAATTATGCTTATGGAATATAAGTAAAAGGCATTACATTATTTCAATTTTCAAATCCGTAACTCATTTGCGTCACGATACTGAATAAGGCTTTTTGGATAATTCTAATTGTCATAAAGCAATGACGCCGTCCAGATTAATTCTATTATTGTAGAAACAACATCAAAGAAACCCTCATCTGAAAATATTTATAATCAGTATGAAAATAGCATCAACATAACATATATTTAATTTTTGTCGTCTTATTTATAAGGTACCAATACCAGAAATGTTTTAAATGGAAATTATTAATTATTTTACAGTAAAATTTCTTTTCAAATTCTAAATGGCATTCATTCCTTCAAAACTAATAGAAATATTCAAAGGTGTTACATTTTAACTGCGAAATAAAAATAATACTGTAATTAGTTTTAATACATAAAATATGAAGGGAAGCCACTGAAACATTCTTAAAATAGATTCAGTTTTAATTGCGTAGAAATGTAATTGATTTTTAATGAATGCTGCATGCGAGTTCCTGACAACTGTATCTTAAATTTTAATGAATTTTTTCATTTAATTAACTTGCTTCATTTCTGGAAATTATGTTTTCTGAAGATTAATAATAATTGCATCATTCGATTTGTATTTTCAGAGCTAATTACGATTATATAATTTGCTTAACGAATAAATTATCTTAATATTTTTAAATATTGAAAATCATTACTCGGCATTTCCACGATCCGATTTATATGTATTCAGGTGATTTTAGATATTATGATACCATTGTCATAAATTTTATCGAACTTTTCAATGAAATGTTATAAAAACGGTTTCTTAGAAAATGCGCATTATTAATAAATTTTAAAGTAAACATTTCTCCTGTTTATTTTCTTTCATATAAAATTAATGGACATGATTTAGAAATTGCCAGTTTTTACTTCGTGGTATACGTAGTATAAAAAATGTATCTTAATTGTCAAAAAATTTAAACACCACATTTTGGTAAATCTCTTCGTTTCAGAACTCCTTCAGTTCGTTAACAAAGTTTCGGGTACATTTTTGCGACAACAATAACTCAAAAATACATCAAGTTAGATGGATAAAATTTGGTGCACTGTCATTGTACGAAATTTGTAGAATTCTATAAAATTCTGAGCATCAAAATTTTTAGAGGAATTCTTTCTGTCTGGATATTCGAATATAAGTTAACAAAATAGACGAAGACAACCGAAGAATTAATAAAAGAAGAAAACAGAATAAATAAAATTCGATAATTGGATTTAACCTCTATGGAGTAGGTGCATGTCGAAATTAGAAACAAATATGACTAGCGCTTAATCATCTGTTGGTCTCTAAGTTTAGAAATATGTAGACGTTATAACTTACAAACGGAATGACTTAAGTGCATCAAATTCTGCATGACATTTTGCAATTACAAGTTTTAATTTTTCCCATAAAATAAAAAGTAGTAAAGTTGTTTGAAACTGTAGCGGATGAATCCTTGTTTGTTTATGGTTTTACCACTTTGCTTGTTCTTTTCGATAGAATTTTTCTCTGATTTTTATAATCATCTTGTAAACAAAAAAATAATTTTCAAGGCTGTTGAATATATTTATTGATTTTTAATTGGTTTCAGAAATGACTTGCAATAAAAGGAAATTCCATTCTTTAACTATGAATAATAAGAAAAGGAAAGGAAATGAATCAAAACAGCTCAATGTAGTTGTGACTGAATCAAATCTAAATGAAACCGATTCAAATTTGCGATTGCTAGATTTGCCATTGAAACTGAAACTAGATAATAAATTTCTTATTTGTTCAAAGAAAACAATATATATATTTATTTCAACTGGGCATATTTCAAAATTGTTTTCTAATATTATTTGTCCAGACTGCCTTCTAAAACTGTGAATTTGAAGCTGAGTGTTAAATCGGGATTTTCATATAAACTCAATGTTATATGCAACTACTGTTGTGAAACAATCAACCCGACTTCATCTCCAAGTTATGCTTAAGATGAATCAAGCCCAGAAATAAACGCGTGTTACTCATGGTTTTTCAAGAATAGGGAAAATATATTCTGCAGCTGAACAATTTAGTTTGGTGATAAGTATGGAGCTGTGTTTATCTCGTACTTTTAAACATTATGCTTTAAATCTTGATGAAAGATATAAAGTCATGATGTTTTCTGTTGTGCACTCTAAAGTAAAGAATGTTTATGTCGTAAGTAACTTTTTGGACTTAGCAGACATAGGATGCAACTGTTACATAGGATGCTACATGGCTTACACGGGGATATAATCTCTTCTTGGAGTGGGAATTGTTATTGATATTTTGACGGGCTATGCTGTTGATTTTGAATTCATTTGTAAGGTATCACGACATTGTACAAATACTTCCAATATTCTAAGGAAAAACAGTGCCATATTCAACATCTGGTTTGAAGGCATAAGTATGAATACGAAATAAATCATACTGGATTATCTTATTAAATGAAATTAAAAGCAGCAGAAATTTTATGGAAGCGTTCCACTTCCTTGGGATTCAGATACACTTCTGCATTATATGATGGTGATAGCAAGACATATCAGCATCTTGAAAGTTTGAATATATAAGGTAGTGATATTAAGATCCCCAAGGAAGAATGCATAAACTTTGTTAGTAAATGCATAGGAACAGCTTTAAAAAAATCTGTGAAGGAATGGCGGACACGAGGTATGACTTTAGGTGGAAAACAACATGGAAGCCTGAATGTTAATACCATAAAAAATTAACCATGTATTATCAAAGAGTAATTTTACACCAAAAGGTAATGCAGAAGTAATAAAAATTGCAATATATTCTACTCTCTTCCATAGTATATCAACAGTCAAAAAGCCCCAATTGCCCAAAATGCCAGGGCACTATGTGCTTTTATAATTCTGCAGTTGTTAAAGGCATAAAAGCAGGAGATCACAAAACAAATGTGAAAACTCCAATCAATGAAAAACATTTGAGCAAGACTTTACCTATTTATCAAAGAAGTGCATCAAAGGAATTCCTCGATAGATGTCTCCGATGTCATGCACAGAATGCGAATGAAAGTTTACATAATATGATATGGACAAAATGCCCAATGAAATATTCTTTCTCAAACAACGTGTCAACCGCACTGTGACCCTATGTATGTGTCATCCAATATGTGTCAAATATCCTGTCTATTGTTGTGGGAAAGTATGATTGAAGGGATGGGGTAGAATGTTAATTCAAAGATTGTGCTCATAAATTGACCACAAGATGAAACTTGAAAATGTAGTTTAGCTATATTAACTTCCGATTGGAAAGCAACACTAGGGATATTTTGGAACGGACCTCGCAATTCTGAACCGCGGTGAGACGACACCTGAGCTGGCAGTCCCTCTCTCCATACCATGCCACACCAGCGGGAAGGGGTTTCGCTCCAACAGATTCAGCGGAAGCCGGGATAGCCTGGTTGGTAGGTTGTAAGACTCGAGTCCGTTAGGTTATGAATTCGAATCCGCCAGCAGAAGGTTCCCCGTGTGTGGTGGTGAATGACGCACGTATAAATCTGTCGTGATCACAAAGTTCTCCACTTCGAGAGTAATCCCCACTGGGGATACTGGTTCAGAGGTGATCTTACTCTGATTCAGGTCTAAATTACGATCTGTGGTTGAGTAAATGAAAGTGCATGAATGAAAATCCACCGCGTAAAAAAGTTCTGTGACTCGTGACGGCAAAGTCATACTCTTGCTCCTAGATGGTGCTCCTGAAAAAATCAAGAGATGCACCCTACTGTCTCAAATCGCTGTCGACATCACAGTGGACTTGTCTAATGGCAAGTGCTGTAAGAAACAACGCAACAGATTTAGTTGTCACCAGACAAGCTTACACATTGGTTCGAGACCCGATTCCAATGAAGAATCGTTGGAACCGGGTCTCGAATTTGAAACCCTACTGGTCTCAACCCGAAACATGAACTTTGAAAAGCCAGTCTCGAAATAGCTGATACATTGTTCTGAGCAGGAGCATACAACATTTAAATTAAATTTAGCATTCTTCCTATAAAGATAAATAAAGTAAAGAAATGAAAGTATATGAACTACTATTTTCGTATACATTTTGGTAAATTTTATATATTATCTTAACCCAAATATACGCAAGAAACTATGGAATGAATATATTTTCCAGCATGGAGCACAAATGTCAGCAGGAACGTCATCAACAGATTTAGCTTTCACCAGGCACGCTTACAAGACAATTCTTCGGTGGATTCGGGTCTCGAACCTGAAACCTTACCTCCAGGCCACCAATGCTTTCATGAAGCTTGAAAGTCCCAGAATAGTTGATGTTTTTATGGGAGGAATTACATTGAAAGCAATATTCTTTCTATAAAGATAAACAATTAAGTAAAGAAATAAAAATAAATGAATTCTACTATTTTCGTGTACATTTTGCAAAATTTTATATTCTCTTAAACCAAATATGCGCAAGAAAGTATGGAGTGAATATCTTTTCTTCCACGCAGCGCAGATGTCAGCGGGAATGTTTCTCTTCCAAATTCTTGACATGATCGAGCACCGCTTTAATCTCAGGATCGTGGAGAAGGGAGGACCTTGTTTTCCCTTTATTATGTCTTAGTGGCGTAAAGAAAAGTAAACGAAAGGGTGGAGGAAAGGCAAATATTGTTCTAAGTCAGTTATGGAAGAGGTCGATGTCTTTGTATATGCATTGGGCCGGGAAGGTAAACCCGAATTTAAGAGCACCGACGAGGCTTTGTTTATATTCGGCGTGTGGAGTATTTTATTGTCTCTCAGCAAAATGTCCTTGATCCGGAGCTCTAAGTGTATTTGATTTGAAGAAAGGTACGCATTGCTTTGTCAAAATGTGTTTTGGGGTTTTCCAGCGAAAGAAGGGACGTGTTCGATAACATGCTTTAGATCGACTGACTAAATATAGATTTTTTTTTACTTGTTCAGCCTTAACGTAAGAAAAATAAAACTATATAGGAAAGTTTTATTTATTTCTTGGATTATATTTGTTTAAGATTTCGTTTTTTATGTATATAACCCAGTTGCCGCAAGAAAATTATTCATTTGAAAAAGAAATATGCATCAAAGATTCCTCGTAGATTGAAATCTTATTACATTTAATATACATTTATTAACCACAAGAAAATGTGACTGAACTTGGTGTCCAAATTATAACTGCAGCATTTAAAGATTTTAGTGTCGGAGGTGGCATGGTGGTAAGGTCTCGGCTTCGGAACCGGATGATTTCACGTTCGAGACTCGATTCCCCCGAAGAACCGCCGTGTAAGCAAGTCTGGTGCACATTAAATCCATCGGGGCCAAACGTCCTCCCGCTGGTGTGGTGTGGAAATTTGGAAAGGGGGTGTCATCTTAGGTGTCGTCTTCGCCATCTGACCACTGTTCAAAATGACGAGGTCCGTCCCAAAATAACCCTAATATTGCTTCAAAACAGGATGTTAATATAACTAAATTAAACTAAAGATATTATATTCGAATTCAAACTTAATTAGAATTCCAAAGTATATCCTCAGGTTGGTGTGACACTGGAATTTCAAATTCACTGACTGAAATGCCCTACAGTCAAGACTGAAATAGCTTTGATTCTGCGGCAAAGCAAAACGTTAATAGAAGTAAAGTAATTTAATAATGTGGAAAAAGTACAACTTTGGTTGAATGACAGATTAATTTGAATCCCTATTTAAACAGAATTTCGTTTGTGTCTTTTGATTGATGCCACTGAAAAGTTTGGAACTCAAGTTGCCAACTTATATATCTTATGGCTATAGTGGAATTAACTTTCATTCTGCACCAAAATGAAACCTTAACAAAAGTAAATTAATCAATAATGCAGAAGGTGTAAAACACTGGTCGATGTATACGGATCGATCTACGTAACCAGAATTCCAACATGTGTCTTCAGGCTGATGTCACACATAAATTTAGAGCTAAGGTTTCCAACTTGGATATTTCATTTCCATAATAGAAATAACGTTGATTTTGCATTAAAATGAGTTGTTAATAAAAAATAAAGTAATTTAATACCGTGTAAGAAGTGCAACATCGATCGAGTGATAAATGAATTTGAATCCAGAATCCACCAGAATTACGACGAGTGTCTTCTGGTTGATATCATACAGAAACTTGGAACTAAGATTACCGATTGGATATCTTACGATTACAATAGAAATAATTTTCATTTTACAGCAATAAAACTAAATTAATATAATACTGAAGAAGATATAAAATGTTGATTAATTAGTAGATATATATTTATCCAGGTTTCATCAAAATTCCGACATGTGTCCTTTTGCTGTTGTAACAAAAAATTTCTAATTGAAATTCCCAACATAGATGTCGTATGATCAAAGTAAAAATAACTGTCTTTCTGCATCAAAACGAGACATTAATAAACCTCAGTAGCCCACGAATATTGTATAATATTGTATGACATTGATCAATATCCGCAATATTGTTAAGAGTTGTGGAATATTGTTTAACACCATATAATATCACACAATATTGGACAACATTGTGCTATAGGCTGGGAATGTATGTAACACTAGAGAAGAAGCGTAACGTTGGTGAATTGGTTGATTGGCACTTAATCTGGAAGCTACTCGAGAAATATTTTAGATCGAATCCTGCCATTTTAAATCTAACAATAAGACGATCCAAGAGAACAAAATCCCAATCTTTCACAACCCAAAAATGAGTATGGGATTCAATCAAACTAAACGCATAACATGTTTACATATAGGGCACCCTTTGAATTGAATTAGAATTCAAACCCAAGATCTTTGAGCTTTTAATAAAACATTTAATCATCATTCCGGCACAATATTAAGAAATATCATGAATGAAATAGTAAGTGGGATAGAGCAAGTGCGTACCATTTTTTTTATATCTCAAATAATATCTCTTTTGCAATTTTCACTGTTTATCTGTAGAATGAGTAGGAAATTTTATTTATATTTTTATTAAAACGTTACATACAAACAAGGAAATCAGTTGAATATAACAGACACAGTTGATTCGTATTATTCTGTTAAACAGCAACACTTGGTGTAGTTTGAGGTTGAGCTCGAAATTTTGATTTTAAAGATGGTGCATAAGGTTTTATAACTAAGCTTTTATACAACAAAAGAAACCCTGTCGAGCATAAGAAGATTTAATTTGTACCACTCCCATGTAAACTATGGATCTTTAATGGAACCAGGTATCGGACGTGGAGGCAAATGCCCAGAAACAAAAAAAATTACTGTAATGATACCTTTCGAAGCATGAGAAAATTAAATAACATTAATCTCGGAGTAATAAAATAAGCTTTTGATTTATCGTATTCAAATTATACAGGAAGTATTGACAGTGTCAAAAAATTCGAACTCAAGATTTTGATGAATTTTCAATCCTCTGATCTCATTGAGTTCAAAAAACTCATAATTCCGTCTGAGTCTCTATTGGTCAATCTATCTGTAAATACTATGACTCAAAAACGATTTGTAAATGTTAAATGAAATTTTCATCTGAAGAAGTCTCTCTGAATATTCGAATTAGCACGTTGAATTGTGCAATTAAAGGAACGCACGGCAATTTTCAGAAATTTGGCCTTAAATGACACTAAGTAATTTGAACTATTTTTTATTGTGTTTTTTGTTCGATTTTTTAAATAAATTTTCTGTTTATGCAAGCCAGCATTGATTTTTTGATCTTTTCCCAGAAGCCATCTATCGATATGGGCACTGATGTACTACGAGTTTATTCGTAGCTGCCCAAAAATGGCAAGTAAACGCAGTACAAGATAACTCGTAGATGGTGACCTAGAAAGGAACTCAATCTACGAGTTATGCCGTAGTTGGCAGTCAATGTGTCAAGGCGATATCGACAACTTTAAAACATAAATAATCAGACCTTGATACTCTGGTTTATAATTTAAAATATAAATCTTTCTCAAATGTTGAACAAAATCAGTCAAAAGAATGGCTGTCTGTCGTTCTACGATTTCGCTTGCATATACATAAAATGATTTCAATTAATGAAATTTGTCATGTTAACGTGTGACTATTACTGTAGTCCATGTCAAATTTTGTTTCAATCCGCCGACAAGAAGGTTTTCAAAATACATATTGTTGTCACGGTAGATTCAGTAAAAATGCTAGACCGCCAAAATCTGTAGATTCAATAACTTCTCATAAAAATTCATATTTCGAACGGTCTTTAACCAATACCATGCAAGGTATTTGTAATCTTACCTAAGATTTATAATTTTATGCAAGGGGAAAAGTATAAAAATTATTTTAAAGTATGCGAGAAAATTTAGGTGAGACAACAGCCTCATTTTTATTTTAGTTTCTCCGCATAAATAATAATTGTTTGATAGAAAAAAATCGGGCGGGTGGGGTGTTATTGACCCAAGAGCCATAGTGTTGACTGGAATGCATCAAACTGTGCTTTTATCCAGGATTAAAAAAAATAGCTATAAAAACATTGTAAAAACTTTTGAAAAAGCTGAAGAATACTTAAATATATGGCTAATAACCTATTGAGAAATAAGGATTGAATCCCATTTAAATGATGCGGCGGGATTTAAATTTCTGATTGAAATGGATTGTTTATACAAATGGCTCCCTGAGGTGTCTATAGTACATAATGATGGTCACGTGATCACCCTGCAGAAAGTTTACAGCAATGGCATTGGATTATACCATGGCAATCAAAACATAGATAAACCTGTAGGTGTTTAGAATGGGTAAACCAATAGAAAAACAATCTTTAAATTGCTTACAGACGCTGTTACATATTTATTAAAGTATTAATATAGCAAACATATATATAAAGTAAAATAAAGTAAACATATTTATTCAATGAAAACGCAATACGCTCATATTAGCTGTTTACCCATCTTAATATTATAAGAATTTAACTATTTATCTTACATTCTTTCTCCCCAAATATTTTAATTTCAATTCAGTGAAAAAAACTTTGAGTTTTTTTGGTGGAAAAAAACACTTTGCATTTACATAATTCATGGTTTCTAACTTAAGTATTTGCATATCAGATGAATTAATACACAAATAAAAATCATTTTTGAACGTGAGGAACTGAAGAAATAAATATTTATTGCAAATAATATTAAAACAAAAATTTCTACCAACATAATTTAAAATGTTAAAGGCAAATAAACGAATAGTTACATTACAAATCAGATTTTTTTTCAGTACATATAAACTGTTCATGCATCAATTAGTTTATAGAATCAGCATAAATTTAGTAACATAAATATAACTTGCCACACAATATTTTTTTCTACACTAAATATTTTTTTAACAAAAAATGCGTTGCTTTCTTTCTTTTTTTTTATGAAACGCAGTCGTAATGTTTTCCTTCTTTGTATGAAATAAATTACTACCTTTGAAGCTCAAAGCGAAAACACGATTTTGGAGTTCACTTTCTCGCTTGAGCTGATATCCAAAACTCCTGGGATTCAACCTATTTACCATGGAGTTTGAAAGAGATTTCTTGTTATTTTTGAAGCAGTCGGATTCCTTTAAGCAAAAGATCTCAGGATCTTTTTTTTTTCCATCCTCCAAGCTTTAAAAGACACCGTTGGTAGCTTTTTAGTAATGCTGTTAGTCGTTACCTGTCATATAAAAACATCACTTCGATGGAACATAAATCCTAAATATAGGATGGTGGTTACATTGGAAAAGTGGAGAATACTGATTGGTTATTTTGTGATTTCAAATGTCGTTGTTGTTTTGTGACTTATGGCACTTTATATGTCCCCTGATAGATGTTAAAGATTTAAGCCGATGTGAGCGTTTCTTGTTTTTTCTGTAGTGCCAATTAAAATCAAGAGAACGACTTAGCTACTTCATGCGTCACATTCGCTTGAACAACCCCCGGTAGTGGTTTTTGGTAATACGTGGCCACATGCTTTGAAATATTTTGGGGTGCCTCTGCGGTAAACTTTATTATTGACAAAAAATGTAGCAAGATAAATTTATTTCAGGTTCTACTTTATCTTAATATTTATTTTGTGATAACGTTATGTATGGAAAGACAGTTCCTAATGTATAACTTTTATTTTCAGAGATATTATACCTTTTATCGACCCATTTGACATACTAAAACATGTTTTTAAATTTTTTCTAGAACATTCAATCTTGTATTGCATTATGTACATATACTTTATCATCGAGTTCTTAAGCGATTTTCATTCTTCATGATTTCAAGGAACTAGTTCCATTTTAATGTCAAGATTATCTATCCAAACCCTGGCAAATATGCTATAGTGTGCAAACATGTAGATTCATAAAGTCTAACAAAAGTATTAGCAGACGCAGCGTTTTGATTCCGCAAGAATTTCATGTGACACTTTCCTCGATGAAAGAACACCTTTTCTTTAGAGAAAAAGTAAAAATTCTGCTAATCATATCAAAGGGGATACAAGAGCAATTAAATTTACCTTCGGCATAGCACTTCTTTTTGCATACAGTCGACCACCCTTCCACCAATGAATGTAGCAGTATCGACAGGATTTGTTGTGGTGGACTGCTGAATGAGTATTGATCAACCAAACAAACTAACATTCCTTTGGGGTAGTAAATAGCTGCCTTTCTCCCTGTCTGCACACTCTCAAACAGTTGGAAGTAAACTATCAGTTCTTCGGCTTACCGCTAGGATCCAAGTAGATTTTGAGGCCCCTATACACCTCGAGATACGAAGCGACCGGCTCCATCGCCCATGCAGAAATCCGCCACTGACAGCCCCTTTTTACAGGTGGGAAAATTCTCACATCTCACAGCTACAAAACAGAAGAACAACACCCATACTCGAACTGGGACTCGAACCCGGGACGGACAGATCACGGGGAAGACACGCTACTCCTAAAACCAGGACGTCGGCGATTTCAAACCTAAACTATTCAAATGTACAACATTTTATGTGCATTACTTTATTTTATATCAGTTCACGGTAGTCTGGTTGGTAGAGCGTCAGTTTCGTAACCGAAAAGTAGCGAGTTCTGTCCTCGTCTCTGCCAAAGGCTACCGTGTTGGCTAATGGCAGTAGGGGCACGCTAAATAGGTCGTAATTACAAATTCCTCCAAGTTCCCATAACAAATGATACCTCTGAGAGCACTGTCTCAGGGATGAGTCGGTCTCTGATTTGGATCGAAATCCTGATTTTCGGATGGATGAACGAGTGCATGAATGAGTTCAACCGCCCTCTAAAAAGGGTTGAGTCGTGTATGTTAAAACTAAGTTGTAATTTCGTTAACAACAAAAGGGAGAATACAGTCGTACGATGCTCGTTAGCAATGAAAGGCGCACACTTCTCCTTAATTCGAAAAATCTACTCTCACTCGACTTGGTATCACCAATTGGCATTAGACCAACCCAATTTTATTTCATGGTGGCTTTTTCCTACCCCCAGGAGGCATCTAAAATGGGGAATTAGAAGTTTCCGGTATGGTGACTGGTTCTTGGAACCCTGGAGGGTACAGGAAAATATGGAGGTCAGGTTTTATCCATCGAATACAAGACGTGCTTCCTTAGGAAAAGGTTTCATCATTGCCGGTGATGCCCTTCAGGACTCAACCGCAGGTCCTCCCAATGTTACTTTTTCGGTTGTCCGGTCATTCAGTTTCTTATTCGTGTGCCCCCTGACGGGCTGAAGAATCAGTGATATGACTTTGTGGTGGATTTTCTTATTGATAATTAGTCACCTATGACAATCAATTGTTGCAGTAAAAGTTACCGGTCAACTTTAATATTAATATCAGCAGTATTCTTATTTTCAGCTTGCATAAAAATTCATACTTTCATATACACTGAAGTGCCACTGAATTAGGGATATCTGTCTAGTAACGAATTGGGCCTCCTCTGGCCTTGATAACGGCTGCCAATCGACGAGGCATAGATTCGACAAGTTTCTGGAAACGTTCTACGGGAATGGCTTGCCAACTATTGGCTAAAGCTATCTATAGTTCAATAAGGTTCGTTGGTGCAGTGTGGTGGCCTTTTACGTCTTGTTCCAAAAAATCCCAAATATGCTCTATAGGGTTTAATTCTGGGCTTCTAGGTGGCCAATTTATGACAGAAAACTCAGAGGAATGCTCATCCAACCAACCAGTAGCCAATCGGGACTTGTGAGAGGTACAGTTGTCTTGCTGAAACACTCCATTACTTTGCGGATAACAGAACAGCATAAATGGATGGAAGTGATTCCCCAGCAACTCTACATACCGAATTGCATTGAGAGAGGTTGGTACAGACACCAATGATCCCAAACGGTGCCACGAAAACTCACCCCACACCATGATTGAGCCACCATGCCCTTGAACAGTTCCAACCTGGCATGCAGGATCCATGGCTTCATGACGCCATATTCTCAACCTCCCGTCGGCTTTAAGTAGTCGGAATCGAGACTCATCACTCCATGACATTTGTTTCCAGTCTTCTACTCTCCAATCTCTGTGTTCTCTTGCCCAAGCAAGACGTGCAGATCGATGGCGAGCATTGAGCAATGGTACTCTGATAGGTCGACGACTCCTGAAGCCCATACGGTGAAGCGACTGCTGCACAGTCCGTTTACTGACTCTTCGACTGGCACCTTCATTCAACTGGGTGGTAATTTGAGTTAATGTTTGGCTTCGCTGGCAGCATAAAATACGACTAAGCCGTATCTCACCACGCACTGTCACGGCTAATTGTCCTTTGCAGTTAGATTGATTGTTAGTTTTTTTCTCCACCATTCACGTATTCTTGGTATACTCTTGGCACTGTCGATCTTGAAAATCCCAGCTGTCTGACGATTTCGGAAATTGAATGTCCCATGCGTCTAGCCCCTACGATTTGCCCGCTATCAAAGGCATCTAAATCAGGTAGTTTACCCATAATGGCGATTCCAAAAACTAATCCAGAACAACCACAGTTCGCAGTTACCATAGCCCCCTCCCTTGCGCATAAATGATGCGCAGTGCAACAGAATTTGCATATCTCTTGCTATCTCTAATTCAGTGTATTTTATTTCATATGTTCATATATTTTTTATTTCATATATTCATTTATATTTTATTTCATCTATTCATCTATTTTTTATTTCATTCATACATAATTTATTTCATATATTTTATTCATTATTTTATTTCTTCCAAATTGTTAAACGGAAAAATCATTTGATGAATGAACGTACATTTACAAGACTTTCTCACCTACCACCATTCTTTCTGTTTGATCGAGGTCTAAGGATAATAAAAATAACACATGCGTTTTACAATTGATTAGATTTACGTTTAGATTTTCGTATATGTAATTTTGGTATAAAGAACTAATCCCAATTTCATTTTGTTTGTTCCTTTCTTTTTTAAAATATTGCATACATCTACATCGCAAATATGCAGGCAAAAAACTAACCAAAATGTTGATTAATTTTTATCAAAATTTTGAGCAAATCTAAAATTAGGATAATTTTGAATCATCTCTATAATTACAAAATGACTAAAACATCACATAACGTTACAGAATCATGTTATGTTAATGTAATGCTGGTTACATTATGTTAAATTTCTAGAATATTACAAAACATTTAACAAATGTGATTTTAAAAACCCTTTTAAGGAGGGATAAAAAGTCTTAAAATATGGAAACTCATGAAAAGATCTAGAGTAATTCTTACATTGACTAATACATGCACATACGATAAATACATTAATACATACACTTTTTATGTGTACACATAATAGATGATAAATAAAAAATTATAACAGATTTCCTGCCATACTTTTATTGAATATTCTTTCCTACAACGAGATCAAATTATTTGAATTTTAAATAGTAAATTTTATTTACTTAACAAATTTTGGAACAAGAATTTTCATTACCAAAATGTCTGTTTATATTCAATTAAAACAGTGTAATAAAATATATTGTCTAATAAAAGGAACATTTCAAAGTCCTAGAGATAAAAAAAGAACATTTTTATTAATTTCCTCGAAATGGCATTGCAGGAATAGAATTAAATAGATTTAAATATCTTTGAAACATTCTAGGTATCACTATTTTTGAAAAAATTAGATAGAAAAATAGTAAAAATGTTGATTAAACATTTAAATAAAATAGGATATGCCTATTATATTTCAAAGTTTTTTAGATAGTTAAAAGTCGATTTTAATTCCGAAAGGCATAAAATTCTTATGAAACTTCCGTAAGTGGACACAAAAAAATTTATTAAAAAAATTAGCATTTAATTAGAATTACAAAAACACAAAAATTCCCTTCATCAAGAAATCATTTTATTCCAAATATATTTATAATGGGTAATGATGAAAAAAAATAGTAGAAAAAATTAAAAATTGAGTCATTTGGAGTATTTTGAAATTAAAAAAGATATTATTTTATTTTTTAAAAAATAATATATTTTTAAAAATTTTTAAAGATATTTACCTTATTCATAGTTAATATATATATGTATAAAATTTTCATAACTCTAAGTGAATATTTCACAAAAATGTCTAATATAGTCTACTGTTTCCTTAATCTGAAGTCCCCAAATTCCAGCTAGTTCTAGACTGCTTATCTAAATCCAATATTTCATTAATAAGTTATGACAATAAATGCTATAAATGTTTCATTGACATTTATTTTACTTATTTTTTTCTTGGAAAAACTAATATATATTATAAGAACAGCCATAAAAACTTAAGAACATTTAATGTCAGAGCATCTTTTATAGTTTTCTTTATATGACACTGGATCGTATTTTTCTTAACAAATATCACTAAAAAGTTTCATCATTAAATTTCCCTTAGTACAAATGACAAAGAAAAGAAAACTCAAAAATACTTATTTCAATTTGAGTGTAAACCTGTTTGCGCGACAGCAGTCTCCGAATAACTAAAAAAGGAAGAAATTCATTTTTTGTATGGTTCGTCATAATAGATTCGTGGAAAATTCTAGAAGTATTGCTGGGTGATTCTTAAAATTCTCAAATTGGACGGGAGTTTTTTTTAATATAAGATTCTTCTTGAAGTTATAGTTCTGACTTCTTAGAAAAATTACAAATTTACTGTGTATACCATATTTCGAAATTAGTTATCTCTTTTAATCCAAATCAATTTTCATCGCAAAAACAAAAAAAATTAGAATTATTATTTATGATGAAATATTATCTTTTAAACCTTCGAAAATACTCATTTTTCGAGGAACTGAAAATGGTTTATTGTGTGAGTGTATGAAAAAAAGAAACAGAAAATAAAAATTGATTGGAGGTTTTGAATAATTTCCTAAACATTTTTATAAAAATTCATATACTCATCAGTTTGTGATAAGAGTAAGGTTTTTCATATAAATGAAATAAATTCATCATAGAGCTATCTCACTAACATTGAGTATCAAAATGTCGTATGTAAAACATATAATATTTTGATGTAGAATCCATTAAAAAATAACCTGACTCTTCTTATCGAAATAATCTATAAAAACCATAAATTCAAAGAAAAGATGATATAAAATTTTGATATATTTTTTTGAAAATAGGTAACTTGCCTTACATAAGGAAATGAAAAAAAAATCAGTTTTTTTTCGAATTGCAAAGTCAAATTTTTTGTCTTAAAATGATTGAATAGTAAAAAATCTTCAAGTGTGAAAGTTTAAACAAATTGGCTCAAAGTAGCAAGATAATACAAGAAAAATGATTTAGGAGTTGCTTAAATATCTGGAAAATGTAAGAAATAGGTCTTAATATCTTTTGTTCAAATTTTTATTTCTATCTTTAAATCTTAATCTAATCTTTAATTCTTTCTCTAGGAGTCTCTAAGACTTTTTTAAGTTCACTGTTAGAAATAATAACACATGATTAAATAGGATCTATGATTTTTCATCATATTTAATTATAAATAAATAAATAACTCTTTAGTAACAAGACATATTGCTTAAGATAATCAAAAATTCTATATGCATTTAGAAATTAACGTAAATGAACGAGAATTAATTTCTTTAGAGCAATAACAGTTTAGCACAATAACAGTTTTTATTGAGAGCTAATTATTTTCGGATTAATGACTGCTATCAAATACTTTTATCACAGTTTTCACAAGCTTAAATTAAATAATAGCATATGGAATTTGTAACAGTAATCAACAATCCTTGGGCGTGGTAACTTGATGAAAAAATCTGGACTTCAAATCCGAACGATTTCGTATTTAAGACTCAATTCTATAGAATAATTATACAGTAAGCTAGACAATATTTGAGATCCCTAGGGAGCAAATAAACTTTTGCTGATAAGACGTGGAGAAAGAATGCTTTTTCAGGTTTCATCTTCGTTTTCTGATTGCGTTTTAAAAATACGTGATCATTCCCAAAATAGCTTTAGTATTGCCTGAAACAGCATGTTAATATACACAATAACTAAATAATCGCACATTGATTAAATTCTTTTGAATCAATAAAATGCTTAGGATAATACTACACAAGACATTTCGATGTAACAGTGTCTATACTCTACTATTTTTCGAATGAAATGCACCTTTACGGTTTATCGATTTTCCTATTAAAATGCATATACATATTAAAGGGAGAAATAAAAACAAGTTAAAGGAATGATATTTGGTATAAATTCTAGCACTGGACTTTTCAAATCTGTCTAAAGTTTAATTATTCGGAATAAAGAATTCTTAATTCAAATTAGATTCTCATAACTAGTCTTCGAAGCTGAACAAAGAAAATGTTATATTGTTGACAGAGTTAGTTTACGTTTACAACCGTTTTATCTTCTTCAGTTTTAATTTCCTTCGTTAAATATATTATTTAAATGAAATTTATTAAGATGAAATCAGATTTGTAATCAAAATTCAGCATGCCAAAAAAATTTCTTCTCAGTAAAAATATAATTTTAAAATGAATTAATGATATTTAGATAACAGTGTTATTTTTTTTTCGCTATTACAATCAATGGAATTCTATCTGTCCGATGATTTGGGATAAAGTAATAGAGATAGGGACATCGTTATCAGCCAGATTGCTTATTTATGAGATACAAATTGTAATTTTATAGTAATACTAGCAGGTACCGAGCGCGTTGCAGCCGCTAAAGATATAATTAAGGAAATATCGTTTGAATTTGATATAGTTATCTTGTTTAATGAAGAGCGATATTTATTTTCACTCCGGCGATGACTACATTCATTAATATTGAAGGATATATAAAGGAGAGGCACAAGTAATATTTGGCTTATTTTTATTATTCTATTCTACCAATAAATATTCCTTTTTAATGAGTTAGATTTGTATATTGTTTTAGAATCGTAAAGCTTGGTGCTCTTTTAGAATGGGAATGAAATAAACTATTTATTGTATTTTGTGATTCGGTTGATATTCGTGCAGAGTTCTCAAGTTTAACGTTAAAAAATGGGATTAAAATATTTTTCTTTAAAATTGATTAAACATAAGAAATATTTCTACCATTAAATCTGTAATATAGTTGAAAAGATATTTTTTTAAAACTAAGATAGTGTAGAATTATTTATTGTACTATAATATTTTCAGAAGTTACTACTAAAATTTTATTACATGTTCAGTTAAAATTTTCAAACTTATTGAATGGATTTCCCCCAAACTGTCCCTCACACTCGCTAACTATTACTTCGAAGAGCGACTTAGATTGCATTTACATATATAGCTACAAAATAATAACTCCTATCTTGAATTTAGCATCTTTACTGAATCTGTTGAGTCTCCTTCAGGAGTTATTTGGTGGTTAATCCATGGTTAATAGTTGCGGTAAATAGATCTGAAAATATTTTTTTTATACTTTAGATGATTATATTATGCGTATAACCTTCGCGTAAGTGCAAGCAATATGTTATCGAAGTTTTTTCGGAATCGGATGAGCGGTATGGCAGCGAATAAAGACATACAGATAAACATTCATTTTTATTTATATATATAAAATACAAAAGTCATGAAAAAATTCATATTTTTGACGAATTAAAATAAAAAAATAGGAATTTATCAACATCAACAGTATGAAAGATTATTTTTACGTTCTTGCATGGATTCAAAAGAGCATAATAGCTCTAATAGTATGTGTAACCTAATTAGTAGTTTAGATAAATTTCTTAAGTCAAGAGATTAATGACTACACAAATTTGTTTAAACAGAGCATTTTACAACTACTTTATATGTGTAAACTGATAGACTACATAAAGATTTTTAAAAAATTTGTTCGTTCATTTGGTATTAAATTATTCTTAAATTTAAAGGCCTCAAAGATTAAAAGTATATTCTTCAAAATATACTAGCAGTATTCTACAGTGAGAATATTCTTCACTGAGTTTCTTTTAAATAAAATATTATTCTTTCAAAAATATTATGTATATAAAATATTATATCATTCTTTTAAATAAAATAATACTACTTTCTACACAGATATTATGATGCATCTTCCATAAATAAGCCATTTAGAGCTATATTAAGTATCACTCTAACAAAAAAAATTTTGTTGGAAAGAAAATGGAAAAATACTAAGCTAATGTATTTAATAGATTAAGAAACATATCATATATCCCTAAATGCAGTTTATAGAAAAGGGTGCAGATGAATGGCCTTCAGAGTTATTTTAAGCATTAACTTTTTAAAAATTCTTGCCATGATAAGTATTTTTGTAAACACTTCATTTTATTTATCAAAAAAGGAAAGACTAATGATATTTAATTCCAACGAGATTTTCTTTCCAACAAATATAGTTTTTTTCATATACTTCTACTTTTAAGGTTTTTCGACTTGATTATGTTATAAAGCACAAACAGAAAGTTTAATGTTACCGGTCTTTTGTAGATTAGAATGTTAGGAAAACAGGAATGAATGTTATGATAAAAGCATCATGAGTTTTAATACTATTTTTATATTAATGGAATATTCTTCAAATTCTAAATATGTTATTGAAATTCTAATTATTTTCATTTTATTATTCAATATATGTTCTTTGCTTTTAATTTTATTCGGAGAATTAGTAGATGAGCTAATAACGGTTATGATTCGCTTCCAGTTGAAATAATGATAAGAATATCAGCAAATATTTAACACAGGTAAATTGGAATTTTTTTCAACAAATATAGTTTTTTATGTAGTTTTACTTTTAAGGTTTTTCCACATAAGCCACTTGAATATGCTATTAAGCACTAACAGAAAGCTTAATGTTACCGGTCTTTGGTAGATTAGAATGTTATGAAAACAGGAATTAATATTATGATATACATATCATGAGTTTTAATACTATTGTCATATTGATGAAATATTCTTCAAAATCTAAATATATTAAAATTTTAATTATTTTTATTGGATTATTCAATGCATGTTCTTTTATTTTAATTTTATTCGGATTATGAGTAGATGAGCTTATAGTTGTTATGATTCGCTTCCAGTTGATAATAATGATAAGAATATCAGCAAATATTTAACACTGGTAAATTAGAACTGTGTTTGCTTAAAAATGACTTGGCGAATGGACAAGTAGGAAAAATGTGATAAAAAGAAGTGCTGAAGGGACAGGTAATATCGCAATAAAATGAATCATTCATAGTTCGCATAGTAAACTAATTGCATTGAAATGTTGCTGACTACATTAATTCAACGCTGGATACTAGCAGAGTTTCTAAACACTGAAAGATAAATTGCAAAACTGCCTTTATTATTAAGTGATGAAACATGATGTTCTTTTGCTTTGAGATATTTGAAGCCTAAAAATACGTAGGCAACAAATTGGCGATTTATTGCTTTTAGGGTTATTAGAAATTAATTCAGAAGGTTGTCACATTTGGCGATTTATGACCAATTAATGTCTCTTCTTGATTTCCAAATCATTCATTTTCGCAATTCGTATGAATTGTCTTATTTAATTTAAGTCATTAACTAGTTTAGGCCAAATTGAAACAATCGTGAGGCTATCAGATTACGCATGCGTCGATATTTCGAAAAAAAATGCTTTTTTAAATCTCAATATCCGTTAATGAAGACAAATAATGACTTAAAAAATAATAATGTTCTCCCATAGCAACTTGAAATGTACAATCTTAGATTTCATTTTTTAAATTTTTTCCTATACGAATTGTTAACATAAAAAATAATTTTTGATATAAAGGTTTAATTACTAAGAAAATATTATTTTCATCACCAGAAAAAAAAGTCCATGTTTTCCCATAGTCTGAAAGCTAAAAATACCGCTTTACCTCAAAATCACTCTAACCAAAAATGCATACCACCTTAAAACCACCCTGTCGAATACATTCACCATTACTGGTAGTCAGTATTCATTCTTGCGTCACTGATGCAACACTTGTTTCAGAAAAAAAATTCAGATCTTATTTTATTCCTAGCGTCCAAAGGGAGTTCCATCTTCCCCGAGTCAGTGCAATGTTCCAATGGTTTGCGATACCTCTTTTTCGGAATTCTTTTGTTGTACTTTAAACCTGGCTTAGCAGTCCATTGTGAGAAATTGATACAAAAACGTGACAATAAAATATTCGGATGTTTGACTCTCTTTGAATGATGCATGGCTGAGTTTGAAAGAAAATGGGATAATTCGAACAGTTTTTTTTTAAATAAGACACAAAATATATTATCATGATTTTTATATATTTCTTTGGAATAAGTATAAAAGTATTTTAAATGTTTTATGTAGAATAGACATAAATTTTCAACGATTTGTATATAAAAAGAAAAATATTCAGTAAAAAAAATCTTTTCTTGACAGAACTTTCAGCTGGACCTTTCGGCATTTCTTCAGTTTGTTTCTATCTTTACTTATTAACCCTTAACTGGGGACATGCGGTCTGTCAGACCACTAGGATGGATTTTCGGTTATTCCTAATCTATTTTCACCTCAATTGAATGGATTGGCCCTGTAGCTTCCTGTTTTGTGACGTTCAACACTCGTGCACCTTTTCAAACGAATTCCTTGGATGCTTTTCTAGTGTCTCAGTGATAAACAAGGCTTAGCAGATGGTGCTAAAGCTTAGACCTCGAAATACCATCCAATTTACTGATCCTATTATGACGCAGTGCTCCAGACATTTTTTAATGAATCAGAAAGGGATTTAATTTTTTAGTAATAAGGAATTGTACAGAAGTGACCAGTAATAATAATTGCTCAAAAGAGTTTTTCGATGAAAGTTCGCATTCGATTGATTCTAATATATATTCTGAAACATTATTTATTTTTCTAATGATAAGGCATTCTGAAAATGTATTAATATACCAAGAAATATATAGAGATAATTTATAAATTGGTTTTTATACTAGTTCTTAACCTGTGTGTTTAAAATGCCCTAGAAATCCGTGCTATGAAAGTCAAACAAGCCAATGAAAAAAAGAGTAAATTTTATCATTTTTTTCATATAATTGTTGAATTTCCCATTATATTGTTTTCTATATGCCTTTGATCACTGGAAAAATAAATATGATTTAAAAGTAAAAAGTAGTATGTGTTTTTAAGAATACTATTTGTTGTAACATGTAATTTGAGTAAAAATTGTATGTTCCAACGCAATTTTTTTTCTCAACTATAATATATTTTGTAATATTTATAAAACATATTTCTATATCAAAAATATCAGCAAAATATATTGACCAATTTTCATATTGGTACATTCATTAGGAAATTTATTTTATGCTTAAAGAAAATGCGGTCTCACTGACGGCACTTTCCCATTTTAAGTCCCAAAATTTCCCCTCCCTAGTTAAAGGTTAAAAAAATTGTTACCAAATTCTTTGGATTTGGAATAAATGACCCTTGGTATTATAAAAATCAAAGCATTTGTAAGCATATATTTTTATTTTTCAAATCTGGCACAAGAAGATAGCACCATTAATTGCTGTATATGATTTGGGAATCAGTTACGAATTTAACATAAGCAAAACATCTGAATAATTTCTATAACGGTTTTTATTCAATTGTGATTTCGCTAATACTGCTAAAGCAATAAATCCCAAAAATTTTGTCAACGAAAAATATCGAATTTTAGCTTCATTTCTAATTGATTAAAGCTTCAGTTCAAATTTCTTAAAACTGATTATTATTACTCTATATTTCCATCTTCTAAAGGATTGTTGGGTCAAATTTGGTAGTTTTTGAAACTTGATTTTAGATAAATAACTATTCTGGAATATGGTGAATAAAAACGTGTACGCGATTTTTTTCCACTGAAGAAAAGCATTGTGTAATGCGTAGTTTCAGCCAATGTACCATCCACATTTCTACACTGATGGAAAAAAAATCCCAACACCAAGAAAAATTATTGTACAGTAATGAAATTTTAGGAATATATTTGTCTAGGTAACATATTTAATTGATTAAAGTTTCAAGATCACAGATAGAGCCATTTCAAATGTGAAATGTTGGTACATTAGTAACCGGTGTAACCGCCAGAAATTTGAATGCAAGCATGCAAACGTGCATGCATTGTGTCGCACAGGTGTCGGATGTCGTTTGTGGGATAGAGTTCCATGTCTGTTGCACTTGGGATGTCAATGCAGGGACGGTTAATGCTGGTTGTGGATGACGCCGGAGTTGTCGTCCAATAATGTCCCATACGTGCTCGATTGCAGAAAGATCTGGTGATCTAGCAGGCCAAGGCAACATGTCGACTCTCTGTAGAGCATGTTGGGTTACAACAGCGGTATGAGGGCGAGAATTATCCTGTTGGAAAACACCCCCTTGAATGCTGTTCATGAATGGCAGCACAACAGGTTGTATCACTAGACAACGTACAAATTTGCAGTCAGGGTGCGTGGGATAACCACGAGAGTGCTCCTGTTGTCATATGAAATTGCTCCCCAAACCATAACTCCAGGAGTAGGCCCTATGTGTCTAGGCCGCAGACAGGTCACTAGCAGGCGTTCACCTGGCCTCCTTCTAACCAACAAACGGCTATCACTGCGACCAAGGCAGAACCGGCTTTCATCAGAAAACACAACAGATCTCCACTCCGTCCTCCAATGAGCTCTAGCTTGACACCACTCACGTCGCAAACGGCAGTGGTTTGGGGTCAGGGGAATGCACTGTACAGGGCGTCTGGCTCGGAGCTGTCCTTGAAGTAACCGATATGTAACAGCTCGTTGTGTCACTGTGGTGCCAACTGCAGCTCGAATTTCAGCTGCAGACGCTGTACGATTAGCCACAGCCATACGCCGAATACGACGGTCTTCCCTCTCAGTAGTACCACGTGGCCGCCCGGAACCTGGTTTTCTTGAGGCAGTACCTTCCCTTGACCACTGCTGCCAATACTCATGCACAGTGCATACATTCCTGCCAAGTCTTTCAGCAATATCGCGGAAAGAAAACCCACCTTCTCATAGCCCTACAACCCGACCTCGTTCAAACTCAGTGAGCTGTTGATAATGGCTTCTTCGTCTTCTCAGAATCATCCTTGACTAAGATTAACCCACTGCGTGAAATCTCAACTGTAAATAACGACCATGAACCTTACAGCGCTTATTTAAAGCAAACCTCATTTTCATGTTCATAGTGTAGCTACTAGCGCCACACTTACGCGCGTAGCTCGAAATTTGAATCGGCGTTATCTTTCAGATGTATAAACACGCCTACCAAATTTCGTTTATCTAGCACAGCTCATTCCTAGTGTTGGGATTCTTTTTCCATCAGTGTATATCTATCCGATATTGCTCTATGCTACTTGGTTATGGAAAAAAAACATATGATGTAACGGTCAACTTAAAATGCTGGTTTTAGAAATGGTTTCAAGATCATTTTTCTTTATTTTTTCGTAAACTTTTCTTTTTTATTTCTTCTCTTGAAGTTTAGTTACTATTTTACTCTTTTCGTATGTATTTGATGTAACTGCATGCATGTACTATGCACAAGAAAATCATATTTTTGAAAATTATTTCAAAAACTTTTATAATTTTGTTTCAATTTAATGATTTTTTTTTGGCTGGGAAATTCTAATCCTTTGGAATGTTTTGTTTTCATTTCAGACACTCTTCTACAATCTTAAAGACGTTTTTCTCAGGTTTATCATTTTATATATGAAGTACTGATGATCATATTCCCGTTTTTCCCATTACTGAATGAACTCAAAATCGGGCTCAACTGTTTTATATGTTTTTAAATGCAAAATTTATGAAAATATCAGTTATGTAATTGATATAATGTGTTTAAATGCACACAAATATTTTTGAATAAACGTGTATAACATATAGAGAGTTTAAATAAAGCAATCATTAAGATACTTAACCTCAAAAATTCATCCATGAATATCCATGCTTCCCTACATCCCATCATAACAGACAGAGTACTCTCTCTGTTATTGCAGGGAGTTTAGGGAGTGGGTAATTCCTCTGGTGAATTGCTCGTAACCTCATCGCTTCTCAGATTTACAATTAACAAAATCAATTAAACCAAGCGTACATTATTTTTAACAAAATCTAAAACAAAAACTAAATTTGATCTAGGTAAATAGAAATGGATATAGAGAAAGGGAGACATAGGCTCCGTAGTAACTGTCAGACAGGAACACTCAGAGTTTTCCTACGAACTCCTACAAATGAGGCACACTCATCATGTCCAGACTTCTCAATAATTATCATGGCTTCTCCCTCCCCCAAGCAGCTGTTCTTCTATTCTTCACTTTACATCCTTTTTTGGACAGACAGAGCAGCCCAAAGTTGTTAGAGACATGACATGATCTTGACATTAAAACTGTTTTTCAAACAAAGTATTGGATTCGTTTAATGGTAGAGAAAAAATCCAAGTTGCATAATCCATACACTTCGTTTTACAATTAAACCTATTTCAAAATTTCCTCTGACATCTATAGATAAGAAATTTGAGGGGAATACAATCCCCTGGTTGTAAATGTGTTCCTAGAAGCTTTAGATCAATGCTGTTTTGATGATTTGAGATAAATATAGTAAGAACAATCTTATTGCTCCTCGAGCTACTGGTATGAACAAAATAGATATTTTCCTTAATATCGACTAAATGTGTTTTTCTGTTTATTAAGGAATATGTGTCCGGTACTGTACAGAACAGAGCAGGTGACTTACTGACCTACTGTCACAAGAAACTCACTAGTAAGCCTAAAATTAGAGGGCAGTTGGCATGAAAACGAGATATTCTATTACATTTTGGAGGTGAATGAATGGAATATCTCGCCAAATTTCATTTGGAGGCAAAAGAACTGGTTACGAACCCAATATCTGCATTATCGCAAGCGAGATGAATTTCTGGCCTAATGAAGAGCGTTTAGTTAGCCAAATGTTGCATTCTGTTTAAATGCCTACCTCCCTCCTTACTTAGACTCTTCTACTTATGACAACCATGTTCAGGGATTTCTCGTGAAGGTAGGTCTGTACAGTTACCAAGTTTGGAAAAGAAAAACTTTGTAATGGGATAATGTATAGAATGGTGCGATTTTTTTAAAAATTCTTATTAAAATTCATTCACGTGAAAATTCATTATTATTTTAATTGATTTAAAGTAAAACAAGAATATGACTTTTTTTTTCGTGAAAACATTCGAAACTATTTCTGTACAAAAATGAGTTTTGCATTCTTTTAAATTTCTAAAAATGATTTTTCCAACAATATTTATTTAATTGGCATGAAACTTTTCAATCCAAAATTAATTAACATTTGAAAAAAAGTATTTCTATCATTGTGAGTGAAACCTAAATCATTTCAGGTGTTCAGTCAAATATTTAATCGTGTAATTTTCTTGAATGGTTGAAAATTGGAGAAGAATATTTCTATTTAACATCTAAATAATTTACATGAGAAATAGGAAATGTAATTAGAATATCCCAAAAAATGGAATAGCAAACAAAACGAACACTTATCTTCAACAACAGGGTATGTCATGGGGGGATTCTTTTAGAATGATTCACTCTCACAACGTACAGAAGGCTAGTAAGGCAATTAAAATTAGAAGACTTTGATGTCTACCGAAATTCGAATTTTTAAAAAATATGCATTTCTGTGAGAATATATAAGAATATTAAACTATATATAACTGATTTGACTGAAATTAGGCATAGCAAATATAGAACGAAATTGTTTATCTATAAACTAGTTCAATACAAAATTAATTATTTACAAATAATGCATGAGCTGTATGTTGACAGAAAGGATGTTCCATATATACCGATCACAAAATTTATTCTTTTGTTTATTCTGTTATTCATATACATGCGAGCGCATGCACATTCGAGAAGTCATCTATATTAATATATAAATGTGAAAGTTGGGATGTTTGGATGGATGGATGTTTGTTATTACATCACGTCAGAAGGGCTGAACAAAATTGGATGAAATTTAGCACAAAGATAGATTATAATCAGGAATAAAACATGGGCTACTTTTTTATCCCGGTTCATTGAATGGTTAATTTTTTATTCATTCATAACTAACTTTCGCGCCAGAAATCTGAGGCCAAATCCCGCCAGTGATAAGCAAGGCTCTAGATTTTGTTTTCCAACAGAGTTGAGGTTAGACTTAGAAGAATTTCGAACAATTATTTCAAACGAATCTATTAATTTTCTTTGTGTTTGATGTATTTAAAATCAAATGTTATTAATGAATCGATTTTTAGAATTCCTTCTGAAGTACTTTTAAATTAAATGAAAACAGAATAAAGGAAATAAAAAATTCCTAATCTGCATTGCATTACCGCAACTGGCGTAGGAAAATCAGACATGTGCTTTACGCCAAAAAAAGGGTTGAAAGTTCGCGCGTGATTGTCGTGATATCAACTGTGTTTACGCGTGTTGACAACTGTGTTTTCATTTAAATTAAATGTTTAAAAATGATGTGTAAGTATCTCAATTTTGATCCATAAATGAAATGGATTTGACCTGATTTTAAAGAAATATGGACTTGATTTGCGGTTTAGTTTCTTTTTGGGTATATAATATAAATATTTTTTACATTAATTGTTTGTTATAAAACTGTATTTGTTATATATTTTTCATATATGCTTATACTTTTTAATGTATCGTTTTTAGGTTAGGTTTATTTTTTTTATTTGTCATTATTTGATAGATTTTCGTACATATACATCAAAATTTCCACGCGAACAGAGTTGGAGGTAATAGCTTGTAATGTATATTTTGAACTTATAGATGTGGTGTGAAGAGAGAGATACCATCCTCATCCTCGTTATCTAACCACGATTCAAAATTACGAGGTACGTCCCAAAACAGCCCTATTGTTGCTTTAAAACGAGAAGTTAATAAAACAGAACTAAAGTAGTATATTTTTAAAAATTTTTACTCTATTATACAAAAATATATGAGGATATTTAGTTATATTTTTTATTATTTTATTGAATATGATCTACATTTTTTTGTCGACATTTTCATGATATATTTCTGGTGTCCATAGGTCTTTCTGGAATGGTCTTTTCTTTTATCATTTATTTTACATTCCTTTCTAGAATGTAAAATAAATGATAAAAGATAAATAAGGGAGGTAAGAGGTATAAGGAAAGAGAAAATAAATCATTATAACTAGCATTTTCAAAGAAGACTGCTGACTGGAAATATAAGAAGAAGAATGAAAAATATTCGAAGAAGAAAATTGTTAGTTTAGAGCATTGGCTGATGAATTATGCGGAAAAAAGAAGAGAAATATTCCTTGAAATGTGGAAAAGGTAGTGGAGCTTACTTTATCAAACTCCATTTAAAATTAATTTTCTTTTCTATTGGCCCCTCAAGTTAAAATTATTATCTTTATATTTCTTCAAATGGGAGCTTATATGTTGAGTAAAGAATGTTGATTTTCCCAAAATAATAATAAAAATATTATATTTAATTTATAACATTTATCTCCTAATTGTTCATAAATTTCTATTTTATATTTATTTTATGGATCAAATTTGAGGAATTATTTTTGTCACTCAGGAAAATTGTATGGCTTTATTATTTTACTCTATTACTTTCACAGAATTTCATTTTGGCTATTTTGAACAACCAGACTATCTATCTGAATTTTCTATCAAAGTAAACACAACATTAATTTTAAGAAATTACATACTACAATGTTTATAAATTCATATTATCAAATTTACGGTCCTCAACTTATAAAAATTTCTATAATGGAACTCCGTACTTTAAATGGATATAATATATTTTATGATAAAAGTTAATTTTTAGTAATTTCAGCAATAATTAAGTTTAAATTTATAAAGAAGAATTTTAAAAATTCCTTTTTCCAAAGGTAAGATCGTCTGTTAGATGTTTAATTGATAAATAAAAGTAAAAAAGCTAAAATATGTAATGTAAAGACTTAAATGTTTTACTTTTTAATTAATTAAATGTTGTATTAAATTGCTGCTTATTATATATTCCACATATTTTTTCAATGAATGGAAAGCAATAAGAAAAAAACGAATTGATAAAAATAATTATACAAACGGTTTGAATAAAATGCTGCTTTCAGTTAGATAATCGTTCCTGTAAGATGTTATTTCATGAATTATATGATCCGAACAAGTATTTAAATTATTGGGCCTTTCATTTTTAAATAAATTTAAATGAAATATAAACTTTTATCCATATTTAACAACAAAATCCTTTGTATATATTTTCAATTTTTTTTTTCAAATCTCATTTCAACAATAAGATTTATTTATTTATTTTAATTCTAGAGTATTATGCAATGCATACTGTTTTAAAGAATTATTTTACATTATATTATAGAATTGAGTGTATAATCAGATTATAATAAAAATTTTTTACAATAAATAAATTGTTATTAAAAATTAAAATATAAAAAATTAACACGTAGCTGGAAACACGAAATTTCTCACTCGACTGGTGATTCTTTAAGAAGTGGAAATAACTCCAATGTTACTTTTCTTTTTTGTTTTTGTTAAGAGCATTGGAATCCATTTTTGAAACATAATACATTCTGAAAATTATGTAGTTATCAAAATATTAAAAATATTACAATTAAAAATGTTAAATATTGGAGAGATATTATTAAAAAAACTTAAACAATCTTTTAATCAATAATTTCTTCATCTAGATATTACAGAATTATACTAATGTTTAACCATATCTGTTTGAATTTAAGAAACAAAAATTATGAATACAATTTTTTTATAATATTGTTTTATTCTTTAATCGTTATTCAAATGGAAGCAATTTCAGAAAAATAGCTTCATAGTAAAATGTACTAAATGACACCATGAATAACAGCAAAAAGTTTGAGAAGAATAACTCCATTATACGTACGTCTTCATATTTAGACTTCTACCTGCATACAGTTGAAAGTACAATTTGAAGGTAATGAGGAGACGATTGTATTCAAAGACAAAATACCACGTAATAATCAGAGTTAATAAACAACGAGGAGCCATTTTGACTTCCGCCTCCAGTTACGTTAAAAACGTGGTTTCATTTCAACCAAAACAAAAATTTACGTTTACAAACATCTGGAAGATTTCACGGAACCTCAATAAAATTTTAATATAATTTTTTAGCAATCACATAAGTAATTGATTATTAAAAAATAATAGAGCTATAATTTTTAAAAATTTATAAATATCATTTTCTGACAGAATAAAAAGTGAATTTTGGAGCATTTTCTTCGAATAAAATTTTGGAGAATCTACGCAAAAATCCACTACGCAATGCCATTCATTCAATAATATTTTAATATAATTTATTTAGCAATCACATAAGATAATCATTACTAAAAAATTACAGATATATATATTTTTTAATTTATGAATATAATTTCTGACAGATTAAAAAGCGAAATTTGGAGCACCTTGGAACAAGTTTCCGGAGGAAACTATGTGAAATTACACCACGTAATGCCATTCATTGAATAATATTTTAACATAATTTAATGAGCAATCACATAAGAAATTATATGAATTATTAAAAATTATAGAACTACAAATTCTTTAACTTATAAGTATAATTTTTTGACTGATAAAAAAGCGAAATCTGGAGCACATTCTTCGAACAAGCTATCGAGGAACCTACGCAAATATCCAACACGCAATGTCATTCATTCAATAATATTTTAATATAATTTATTTAGCAAGAAAATATATAGATTATTTTAAAAAATTATAGAACTACAAATTTTTAAATTTATGAATTCTATTTTCCGACAAATAAAAAAAGCGAAATTTGGAGTAGCTTCTTCGAACAAGCTTTCGAGGAACCTACGCGAAAATACATCACTCAATGCCATTCATTCAATACTATTTTAATATAATTTATTTGGCAATTCTATAGCAATTATATGGATTATTACAAAAATTATAGAACTACAAATTTTAAATTCATAAATATAATTTTATGACAGATAAAAAAGAGAAATTTCGAGCACCTTTTTCGAATAAGCTTTCGAATGAACCTACGCGAAAATTCACCACGCAATGCCATTCATTCAATACTATTTCAATATATTTTATTTAGAAATTCCATAGAAATTTTACGCATTATTAAAAATTATGGAGCTACACATTTTTAAATTCATATATATAATTTTTTGACAGATGAAAAAGCCAAATTTCCAGCACCTTCTTTGAACAAGTACCTACGTAAAAATACATTACGCAATGCTATTCTTTCAATGATATTTCAATATCATTTATTTGGCAATTGCTTAAGAAATTATATCGATTATTAAAAATTATAGAACTAAAGATTTTTAAATTTATAAATATAATCTTTTCAGAGATAAAAAAGCGAAATTTGGACAAGCTTTCGAAGGAACCTACACGAAAATTCGCCCCGCAATGCTATTCAAACCCCAAGCGAGATCTGTTTACTAACGTGGATACAATAATGCTTGATAAAACTTAATTATCTCGTTTTATGCCGTAATAGAATTTCCTAAACTGCATTTGCTTACGGTTGGAAGTTCAAAAGCTTCAAAGAGCTCTAATGTGATTCCCCTGGCACAAGATTCAATTAATAAATGATGGTTCCGACGAAATAGATTAAGACACGGAAGGACTCAAATTATTAAACAATTACTGCTCATAAATGCAGCACTTTTGAAAGGCATGGAAGGCTGTTGAAAAACGTTTTTATTGGATAGTGAAATAAACAATGGCGGCAGTAAAACAGGATTTTAATTTATAGAAGAATTTTCTGCTTCATTATTTTTCCACAAACTATTTTTTGACTTCCGATATAGTGCTTCTCAATGGGAATTTTTTAAAATATACAAATTGAAATTAATGAAAATAATAACCACTTAAAAACTTTATTTTGAATGTGATGAATTAGAAATTGGATGAAATTTTTCAACTCTGAGATTTATTTCTGTAATTTTTGAAGTTACTATTAAATACGAGCCTCTTTTAACGATTGATTCATTATTATTCTATTGATCTTTCAACCACTAGGATAAACTTTCTTTAGTAATAATAAAGATAAATGTTTGGGTAAGTAGATATGGAGTTGAACCACTATATAACAGATCGCTTGATCTATATTTACAGAATAGATGCCTTGGAAGGTAAAAATGTGCTCCTCGGAGAGATTTGTCTAATAATTTTAATTAGTTAAAACTTGAACATTTTTTTCATTTTATCGTTAAATCTTTGTTGCAGAAATTCAAGCAATTTGGATAGAACTTCAACCAGGAAATAAGGTTGCATACACGCTAATTTTATATCATTTTTAAATTTGAGAGAATAATGTATCTTTGTTTTAGAATTTTATCTCCTTATTAATTTTTAAAAAATGTTTTAATTTCGTTTTATAACAATATATGAGTTTTACAAGTGGTACTCAAATTGTTAGGAATGTGGTAACAAAGATTTCATACTGGCCTATTTTATATTATTGTGATCAATATATGAAAATTTAGCCTATTTTTTCATGTTTAGTCAAGTTTCAATATAAAGCATGCTTTTAACATTTTTGGAAAAGAATTCTCTGACATTTAAAACGATGGTTTATTTAGAATCAAGTAAAGATGAATATTTTTAAAAGAAGCTAATTTTTAAACATCGATGCTTTTACCAGTAATATATTTGGATGTATAAAGATGTAGACATTGAATTGGAGAAATGTGCAGCACACTGAACAAAAAGGATTGAAATATTAAAAAATAACATACATTATGTGTCTATCACATTTTCTACCACATTATAAATATTCTTTTGCATATTTATTATGTCTATCACATTATAAATATTCTTTTGAGGAAGATAATGCCACTATGATTGAATTTTATTCAATCGCTATACTTTCGAATTGAAAGGAACATAATTCTCTTAGTTTTATTCACTTCATTGGCCTTGAACTTCTTTGGTTTTAATGAATGTTCATTTTGATCTGTAATATAGTATAAAACCACTCTATGAAAACATTGTTTTATTAGATCAATTTACCCTGAAAGGTAAAAATGGATAGCAGACAGTGTGCTTAATACTATATAAAGCATATGATTTGAATGGTAATTAAAATTTACTCAAATAACAAAATTTTATCCTGTAAATTTCAATAACTTGCCAGAAATCAATAGCAACAATTTTTGAAACAATTTTCTTCTATGTTCAGAAACTCAAAGAATATATCTAAGTATATTATTCAAAAACGAAAAGCTGCATTTATATTCGTTTGCAATGCAGATATATTGAATAAATTTTATGCAAACATGTTTGTGCACGTTATTATTGTTGTAATTAAGATAACTTTACTTACTTTTTACTAAATAATTTAAGGAATATTAGACCTAAAACACAAGTATAATATTGAGCGCAGAAGACTGAATACTATTTCATATAAAACTATAACTATATTAAAGCAGAAGCATCTATTATTTCAATACGAAAAAGCTTCACTTATACACTGTTTGACAATTGCTTGGAAATGGTTACATTTTTTGGAATAATCAAGTGTAGATGATGATTGAAGAAATGAATTTAAGTTTATATTTAATAGGGATGATGTGCATTTATTATAGTGCAGATATCGACACATCTAATAATTAAAAACTTTAAATTAATGCTATAAAAACTTAACTAATTAAAAATAATGAAATAAAGATGTTCCTTGGATGATTTTCAAACAGGCCCACAAAAATTGATCTTCAGATCAGAATGAGGTAGACATGAGTACCTTAATAAGATCTGTGATGACAACGGACACTAATGCATATTTTGCATATGTCCTCTATCTCACCACTAAACAACCGAATTCTTGGGGTATTTACCATTTTTCTCTCAAGGTGATTTTAAGCTCTTGCACTGTTCGGGGTGTGGTGATTCTTGGTGAAACACACCTTTCAAGTGCATCCCAGACATGTTCAAAGGGACTTAGGCCTCAAGAGTAAGCAGGCCATTACATACGAACAATATTTTCACTTTTAAGCATGTCCAATACTTCTATGTGATAGCGTATTATAGTCCACAAACAAAAAATCTCGTTATACAATACCTCTAAAAAGACGAACATGATCCAGAACAACCTCTCTGCAATACCGTTGCGATGTCTTGAGCTTCCTCACTCAAAGACGTGGTGTTCTGTCATTGCTCATGATGGCTGCCCACAACATCACGCTTGGGCCTTACTGATCACGTTCACTAATAGACTGTTCTGCATAACGTGTATCATGCTGTCTCCATAGTAATTGGTGATCAGAATCACTTGACACACAGAAATGAGATTCAACTGAGAACCTAACTCTATATCGATTTTGGATATCCCTAGCACCATCATATTTTCTCATAAAAATGGCAAAAGTTGAAGCAAGATTCAATGAACAGGCGTCTGTGCATACAAACCAACTTGATTTAATCGCCATGAGATGGTTCTAGCAGAAACATGCGTACCAGTAGCTGTTGCAAGGTTTGTCGCCATCTGATCAAAAGTTACATTCCTGTTCCTTTTTGCCACAAGGGATACATAGAGATCCTCTAACGATGTGATCCTCCTAACTAGACCTTCCGCATGCTTTAACAAAGCATTTTCCCATTCAGCGACCTTCTTTAATCGCTAGATGACACTCTTTAATACACCTATTGCAGCAACTATAGTGCTGACACTTTGACCTGATTCCAGTTTTCCTCGATCGTACTGCTCGTCCACGATTGTAGACACTCAAATGATGTCTTGGTGATATTTTTCTCTTAATTATTTCAAAAATCAAAACAGTTTCAGAGAAAAAAACTTTTATAACATCCTGCACTACTTTGGGTCAAACAAAAACAATAGGAATTTTTGTATGAATCAGTAGCTTGTAGACAATATCTTTTATGCAGATAATGAGTCCTGGTCTACTATACTCTCTGAACTTGAATTTACTTTTAATGAGTAACTCTCAGACACACTTTTGCATAAATCTCTTGTTTATTAGCAATTGTCAAGCAGTCTAATTAACATTATCACCAAAACTACCATTCTAATAAACCGTTTATAAAACTTAGAATGGAATGTAGACACAAAATTCCTTCTGCAGAATGTTTTATTTGTCTCGTATTTTGAATCATAGAATTTCTAATAAGTAATTAGTAAGCCAAATTAGGAACCATTTGTAATACAAAAATTATTTTGCCAGACTTAAATATCCCAGGTAACATTCATGTTCTTAGATTAAATACTGCTTCATTTTTTGAACTGAATTTAAATGTACATAAATAGCTGGAATTATAGTAGGTGTCTAAAAAGAATAATAAATAAATTCGTAAGCGAAAGGACAAAGAGATTTTAATCATTTTACGATTGTATGACTGAACTCTGATTGATTTAAATTTTTGATAGAATTTTTTAAAAGATGAAATGTTTTACTCAACAGCGAAACACATTTTATACTCCTTATGTAATTTAATTTCCTTTAGTTGATAAATTATGATTAATTTTATTTATTAATATCAGTATATTGATATGATTAAGAGCAGAATCAGATGGGTTATTAAAAATTCCCACTAAAGATTTTTTGATTCATTGAAATCATCTATATTTTAAAAGTCGATTACCAATTTTTTTACTTCATAAAATAATTATCGATTAAGAAATATATAATGCGTAGGTTTGACAAGCAAAAATATTCGTAAATTCCCTTTTTAAAATTGAGTTAAAGTAATCGTGGAAAAATTTTAAGGATTACAGTTCTGTCTGTTTCTAAAAGCATCTATATCTTTTTCTCTGATGTCAATTCCCGCTATGCAAAATTATTTCTATTATAGTTTTTACATTTTAAAGTCTAATCTCCACTAATACTATAATTCTGTTATGTTATTAAACACCATACATTTTTCATATTTTTAATACATTTTTTAATCTTTTTACATGTTCCGTGCATATCTTTATGTGCACATATTGTAATTTTTTAACTTATTTTCCCCTTCTAAGGTAATTTGAAGATGTTTTTTTCTAAACATGCCAATTTGGGTACCTCAACTTACAGAATATCACGACAAATTTTTGATTTACTGTTAAAAAAATATTTTAAGAAGCAAATATTTATTCGCTGTTTCAGCTGGAAAATAACTTATTAATTTCAAGATACTTTACTTTAGATATAATGTTTGCTTGCAAAAGAATTATGTTCATTTGCAACTCAAATCTCAAACAATTTCGTTGACAACATCGTTGAGTTTCTACAAAAAAATGATTTAAAAATTTAATTTTTTTTTTGATTTTTTGAAAAATATTTGAAAAATTTGATGTAGAAAAAACACAGGAAGTGAAACTACTGTTTTTACTAATTATATTCATCATACTTGATTTATTCTTACCTATCCATTTATTCATTTAATGCAAGTGACCATGTTTAAAAATAATTTTAAAACATTTCAATCATTTTGATTTTTTGATACATTGAATTTGAAATAAAATAGATTGGAAAAACATTTAAGAAACCAAAAATATTGAATGAAATGTTATAATATATTGAATGAAATTTTCAATCGATAATCATTTTTTGTGTGTGTGTTCACAATGCGAAACACAATTTTTCAACAACTTTGAAACAAACACTTTTTTAATGAAAATATTATTTTTTTTTCTCTAGTTTAGAAACTATAGAGCTTATTTAAAAATTTATATAATTTTGCATATGCATATTGAAAAAAAATATGCATTCGATTTTAGTCTGCGATGTTTCCATAAGAATTTGGGGAGATTTGGAAATTTTGGAAATGGCATTTATAGATATAAAATAATTTTAAAAAATTTGCTATTCATTAAAAATCAGTTTAATTTTCCAATGAGTAAGTTTCGAAACAAAATTCACCAGTTTTATGAAGAAATCTATTTAAAAATTAAGAAATATTTGATATTTTTGTAAAAAATCGATTCTTTAATATAGTTATCAACCTTAAACACTTACAGAGAGAAATACTATAGAGATTTTAAAAAAATAGCAGTTTCTGCTTTTCTCTTTTTTTAAATTTCAATTCACTGAAAATCACTTAAAGGAATAACCTTCTCCCCAATTACATTATTATAAGGTTAGGAGTATCGCGCGAGCTAATTTGGAATTCGGATTTCTAAATATAACAGATGATTCCAACGCTTTAAAATAAATAATAACAAAAGTTGGTGCTGCCTCCACTTTTTAAAATATAAATTTATAATAATAAATAAAGGAACAAAAATCGTTCCGTTGAGAGCCGCCACAGGAGCACAGAAATAACACTTAGTAAGTATCAAGAGAATGCGTTTAAAGCCTGTTCGCTTTAAAACTCATTATTATTTTTTCTCTTCCTTGTGTTCACTATCCTGAAACATCTCACGGGTACAACCATCTACTAAATTTACAACTGAACTGTTGCTCACTGGTAAGCACAGGCCACATTTTCTCCTGAATGCTACATTATCGACGTCTTCTCGCTGTATCATCAATCCTTCGACACAAACAGTAATTTGCATCTCTCCCTCCCCCACTTCAACTTTCCCCCATCCTCCTTTTGTCTGGAGTAAAACAACGATCGGCATGTTCGGCCCCACTTAATTGCAGTTGTTCTAAACACGGGTCCCCCGCGACTGGAAGTGACAAGTTGGGTGACGACTACCCGTTCCCGACGGATCTCCCCTTTTAACACATTTCTGAAATTTGGGTGCTTAAAATAGATTAGCCCAGGAGTAATGATCTGCCCAGAGGAGATCAGAACAGGAACGGCACCTTTAAAATGTGTCCGGATTTATGTTTTCTGTGTAGTTTTGTCAATGATTTGGTATTTATGTGACACTCAAGACATATAGGCAAGTTTATTTTCTATTTCCTAAAAGAGAAGACGTAGCAGTTTTGATAAAAACAGGTAGAAGAGGTATCTTCGAAACTTTCTGACGTACGGATTTATGTTTTCTGTGTAGTTTTGTCTATGATTTGGTATTTGTGTAAGAGGCAAGTTTATTTTCTATTATCTAATAAAAAAGAGATTGCAATTTTTATAAAAACTGGTGGTAGTGGTCTCTTCGAAACTTTCTGAGGTATGGATTTATGTTTTCTGTGTAGTTTTGTTAATGATGTTGTATATATGTAAGAGGCAAGTTTTTTTTCTATTATCCAATAAGAAGAAGTAGCAGTTTTAATAAAAACAGGTAGAAGTGGTCTCTTCAAAACTCTCTGACATACTTTCCAACTAAGATATCCTACCATTCCGCATACAATTTTAATTCTTTGCCATGTAACCGACTCTATGTATGATATTTTATTTACCTATCTTATTGCGCATTGGTATTATCGAGTTCAATTCTAATCGGATGACTAGACAATGAGACTTCCTGTGATTGAATTCCATTTAAAATTCGGTGGAAATTTGTAAATTTGGTAATATTTTCATGCACCAAATTTTATCCATCAAGGCCAAGGGGTTTTTGAATAATAATGCGAACTTAGGGAGGTCCAAAAGTTGAAAAAATTGTCAAAATCTCAGGTATGAATTTTGTGGTAATTATAATACTTTCCCTAGGTTTCGGTATATGTGAAAATAAAAATGAGAATAATCTTTTTGCATATTAAAATGGAATGTAAAATACATTCAAGGGCATTTATGAAATTAGAGTTTTGCTCCATTTCTATTGTATTAAATTAAAGCGTAAGATTAAAAAAATATTTTCAACTTTGTCTAAAATTCTCTTTTTCTACAATTTCAATTAAGATTTATGCACCAACATTCTATTAATTCTACAATTCCTATTAAGATTTATACACCAACATTCTATTAAATACAAGACAATTTCTCCGGAAATTATTTAATAATATATTATATATCATATTTGTAATTATATATATTATTTAATAGAATGCAAGCATCTCATTGATAAAATATCGTAAAATATATATGTGAAATTAATTTTTGAAAGAGCGGTCCAAATTTTATAAACGTTTTCCATACAATATGTCCCTAATATAAAGTCTAGAGGGATTATTTGTTTGTATATCTGTCAGTTAACTATCAATTAAATTGTGTAACATAGTTTTTGAGGTAATTAAAAAATAAAACTATGACTGATATACGTAATCCTATAATCAAACGTAATTAATTGCACCGATGCATAATTCTTCTACAAAAATAGGTTCAAAAATTGCGAAATGTTTCCTGCCAGAAAACATTGAGCTTTGAAAAGAATTCGCAAAACATGTATATTTTATATATAGTAATGCCAGCCGAACATGGACAACTTAAATTACAGTGGGCCCCAAAATTGAGTATACACTTCGAAAGTCTGAAATATTTTATGGAGAATAAGCCAAATTTTACTGTGAAACAATTGAATTTTTCTGTGACAATCCACCAATCCTGTCTCTCCTGCTTTGTGAGCAAATAGAGTAGTTTCTTTTTTTTTCTTTTTTCCGAAAAAGAAATGAATATGAACATTTCCCGAAAAACTATGTCACAAAATTGAGTATACACTTAATGAAACTGTCAGTTTACTATCACTTTTTTAAAAAATTGAATTCGTTAAACTCTTATTGCCGTTGTAGATGACAAGTGTAAACTTTTTAATAGTTTTTCACTGACATAATTAACTTTTTGCAATCTTCAAATCACGAAATGAGCTCTAGGAAGGAAACTTCTGAAAGTAAACGTTGTTTAGTCATTAAGTGGTCAGAAGATGGCAAATCTCTCCGAGAAATTGCTTCGTTAATTGGAAAAAGTCATGGTTGTGTTCAAAAAATAATTCAAAAGTATCGAAAACTGGATGTGTGGCCAATATTCCAGGAAGATGACGTAAAGAAATTTTAAGTGCTACTGCAAAGATGAAGATTACACGTTCCGTAAAGAAAAATCCGAAATTAAGCGTCCTAAAACTAGCATCGTCGATGTCCTCAGAGATTGGAAGAACCGTTTCAGCTGAAACTGTTAGACGTGTTCTTCATAATGCAGTATTTCATGGCCGTTTTCCAAGACGGAAACCTCTCATTAGTCACGCCAATAGAAAAAAAAGGCTTTCTTTCGCAAAAAATCATATTTCAAAACCAGAATTATTCTGGAACACTGTTCTGTTCACCGATGAGAGCAAATTTAATCTGTACGGGAGTGACGGACGATATAAAATATGGAGACAAGTTGGGAAAGAAGTAGACCCTGCGAACACTATAAAGACGGGTAAGTACGAAGGTAAATCCGTCCTCGTTTGGGGCTGTATGGCAGCAGGAGGAGTAGGAGAGCTTGTCTTTATTGATGGCATTATGGACAGAATGGTATATCTTGACATCTTAAGGAATAATTTACATAAAAGTGCCAACAAAGTAGGACTTGGGTCAAACTTTGTCTTCTAGCAAGACAGTGATTCAAAACATACGGCGAAGATAGTCAAGTTATATTTGTTGTAACATTGCAAGCAACAACTACATACTCCACCACAATCTCCAGGTCTAAATGTTATAGAAAATTTATGGGCTCAGTTGGAAAAATCCTTCCGTGAACATGATGTGACAAGTAAAGAGGATCAAAAGAAGCTCTTACGAGAAGAGTGGGCAAAACTTTCAGTTGAAACAACAAAAAAACTGGTGGAATCCAAGCCTAAAAGATTACGAGATGTGATCCAGGCAAAAGGATTTGCTACGAAATATTAATTTGCTTTTATTATGAAAATTAATAATGATGTATACTCAATTTTGTGGTGTAGTTTTTTATCCAAGTCTCATATTTATTCTTTTAAAAAAAAATTCGATTTCGTAATTTTTTTCTATACACATTGGAAGAGGAGGGACATTAATATTAACAGTAAAAAACACGATTTCCTTTTTGCAAAATTTAGGTTGTTAGATAAAAACATACCTTATACGTTAAGCTGTATACTCAATTTTGAGGCTCACTATATCTGTTGACCTACAAGTGAATGAAACCAAAACAGTAGAAATGATATCATGAACGTGAAATGGGCGGATTGCACAGCTAAATAGACAAAATTCATCCTCATACAAATAGCGGGATGCCCAAATTTTACTATTTCTACGTTGACGTGGAAATCGCTGGATAGGAAGCGACAGTAATAATTTTAAATTAATGAAGTTTGAGCCCTCTGCTCTTGAAAATAAAAATAAAAATGATGCAATAAATAATTAGGACGGTCTCTCAAAATTGTTGATCATGTAACAATAAAATACTTTTCTATCTGAAGGCTCTGAAATAGGTGGTTGTATTCTATAAGTGCTGTATAATTTATTGATCAAAATCAAATTGTTTCACAAAATTGAATGAACATTTGGTTTCGGGAACAAGTTTCTCCACTAAAAAACAGCAAAAATGTATCGTAATATTGTGAAGCAAACATAAAATTTAATAATCATTATTATGCTGTTCCAATATTTTATCAATTCCCATTTAAAAGAATCACGATGTTTAGAGGGTTCACTTTAAATAGTTCCGAAACAAAACGTCATTCATTTCAATTTGCTTGTATAATCGCGTTAATTTCTTCATAAAAATTGCTCATAACATATCAGAAACAGTATGCTGGGGAAGGAAGGGAGTAAGCACTAAAATGAATTAACGTCCCAATCTACAAGAAGATTACGAAAAGAATAAAACTAAAACCTTACTAAATGCTCCAGTGAGGCATGAAACCTGGTCACGCTTGAGTATTCCTCCACCCTACCTTCTGACACGTGTCAATATCCTTTTTCGGAGCTCATCCCTGGCATCCGGTTAAAATGGAACCCGAAACACTGAGCTTCTCCCTTTTCTTCTCATTTCAATGCTCCACTTTCTTTCGAAAGTGTCGGAAGTTATGATAAGTGGGAGAAAATTCGTTTATCGCCTGATACTTATCTGTCGTCCGCTTTTGATGAGTGATCCCGAGTTCAATTAAGTCATAGAGTCAGCGAGTTTGGTGATTGGCCTTTGTTCTATATCAAGTTTTCGGGGGAGAATTGTAGTTGATAATACTGAGTACTCTCTTCAGAGAGAGGTGGATGTATTATAAAATGCATGATTTTATTTCCAATGAATATGCTTGTAAAGCTTTGACAGCTGCATGAATATATAGTTAGTTATCTTTTGCGAACCACTTTTGATGTTAGTTCCTCTGTTATGTTGAGCTCCATTAGTTTTATTAGTTCTTACACGCTATTCCAATACAATGCACGTCAATGGAAATCCGCAGCGGTGAAAATTTCTAGAATTCTCAGCTGAGTTCTAAACATCTTGGTTTCATTGCTTGGCAATAAAGTATGCAGGTGGCAGTCATCATTTTTTGTTGAATTACCATCAATAATGCTATTTGGCACTTCAGTATCTTACTGCCTATTATTGTATGTGGTAATCATCAGTTTTTATTGAATTACCAATAATTCTGTCATAGCTGTGCACTTCAATGTCTCAATACTTATTATTGCCTGTGGTAATCATCAGTTTTTGCTGTATTGTCTTCAATTATTTCACAGTTGTGAACTTCTATGCCTCATTACTTATTATTAAGCAGAAATATATATGTTTTAGACATTATTATTTTTGTCCAATGATTGAGAAGATATGAATTTGCCGACAATGTCTCATTTCTATTAATAGAATAGATGCATACTAGTCAACGATCACCTGGGTTTTAGTGTGGCTCTGTACAGTCAAATGTGGTTTCAGCGCCATTAAAATTCAAAATTCAATCTAATCCCAGTTTTCAGTAAATTAATGATTAGAAATTTCTTTTCTGACAGATAATGGTATAACAGTCAGTAGCTCCTCGATTAGCTAATAGAGTGGATGCCTTGTAATTAATAATACACCAATCAACGATTTTCCGGTTTCCAGTTTAGTGATGATAAGCATTTTTTCTGTATCTTAGAAAAAAAGTCAGTAGTTCCTCAATAAGCCAATAGAGTAGGTGTATCTTTGTTAATAATACATCAAAATTCAACGATTTCTCGGGTTTCAGTATAGTGATGATCAGCAATTTCTTCTCTTATTATTAATGTGTCGGTATAATAGTCACTAGTTCCTCCAGTAGTGAATAAAATGGATATATGGATGTCAAAAATACAACAGCAATCAGCGATTTTCTGGTTATCAGTGGAGTGAAAATCAGCAGTTTCTTTTCAGACTTTTAAAGAGTTGGTAAAATAATCAATAGTTCCTCTACTAGCCAATAGATTGGATGCATCTTTGTCAATAATACAATAACGTTGAACATAAGTGATGCTAAGTAAAGGGATATAAAGTGATGTTCAGTAAGTAAAGTGATGTAAAGTAATGCTCAGAAATTTCTTTTCTGACTGTTAGAAGGATAGTATAATAGTCAGCAGTTTATTGACTAGCCATTAGGGTTGATGTTTCGTGATCAACAATACAATAATCAAGGACTTCCTGGTTCTCATTAAAGTTATTAACAGTAATTTCGTTTGTGATTGTTGGAATGATATTATAATATTCAACAATTCCTCAATTACCCAGTAGAGTAGATGTACCGTAATCAATAATACAACAACATTCAACAATTTTCTGGTTTTCAATAAGTTGATGATCAAAATTTTTTTCTGATATTTAGAGTGATAGTACGTATCAAAGTCAGTAGTGCAATAACAGTCACAAATTTTCCGTTCACCTGTTCTCGTTAAAACGATGATTAATTTCTTTTCTGAGTATTAAAGTAATTCTATAATAGTCAGTATTTTCTAGATAAGTCAATACAGTGGATGCAAATAGTGAACAATCTCTCATTTGGCCAGTATAGCAGATATGCAGAAGTCATCAGTTTCTCTACCACCTATTAAAATCACTAACAGTAATTTCATCTCAACATTTTAGAATGATTCTTTAATAGTCAGAATTTCATTTGTTAGCCAATATAGTGCATATGCAATAGCCAGTAGACTAGTTACCGATTTTTTCGTCGAAAGTAGAGTATTATCATTAAAAACTAGCATTTAAGCACGAATAACTATAATATTATATCATTGTTATAAAGTAATAGCTAATAGAACATAGATATGTGTAAAAATATAGTTTTAACAAAATATTTGTTGTTCTTGAAGGGTAAGAACTCATAACAAGAATTAAGTCATCAATAAAATTCTTGAAGACATGAAATATAACAGGTTAAACGATAGCACTTAATTTATTAAAAAGAATTATTATTTCGGTTCAATTTTATGAAATTGTTAATTTGCAAACGAAAAATTATTTCATTAATAATCTCAAAAAATTTATTGAAAACTGCTTTATATTTCAACATTCATGAATAAAATGTGAAGTAATCTGATGGAGACAATTAGTCAGTGATAGTTTTTAAAAATCATTTAGATCAACTGATTTTATCTGTTAATTTCAAAAGTTGTATTATACTATACTATAAAATGGTATCATGAATTGTAATATTTTACTCAAAAATGTATTTACTTTAATAACACAGCAATAAGTCAATTAAAGACTTGCTAATATAAAGTTAGCCTAATATTCTAAAGCTAGTTCTTTTCTATTTTTTTTCTGTAAAGCTTAAACTAACTATTTAAGCTGATTAAAAAGAGGTAACACCTGGTAAAATAATTTCTCTTTTTAGATAACCATAAATAAAATTCTAATTATATAATCATCATTGAATATAAAATTATGTTTGACTGAGAATACTTCTATAATTCGGATATTAACAAAAAAAATTCTCCAGAAGAAGCTTCTAACTTTAACCACTTCTTCTCTTCTTATAATTAAAAATGATTACAAACTTTAATTACAATATTTAATTCATTTCATAAAATATCTTATTAGAACCATTAAATTTTAACTTGAGTTAATGAATCACGTACTGATACAATATTGATAAAACTCAATGAAAGTTGTATTGTTGTTTCACTTTTAAAATAATAATTAAATATAATTTTTGACATTGAACAGTATTTAAAATATTTTTAATGATTGTTTTTACAATTATGTCTTAGATATTTTTTACTAGAGATTATTTTAATTCGATAAGAAGTTATTTTTACACATTAATAATTGTTTATACATACTGAAACATTACATACTTGATAGGAAAAATAAATAACGCTTAAATCCTTTTTTCTTTTTGTATGAAATAAAATAGTTACAATTCGTAATTCAAGAGATATTCATTTCATAAAATATCTTTTACATTTATTAGAATTATTAAAAAGGAACTTGAATTAAGGAACCACGTGCTGATACAATATATTATTAAAACTCATTGGAAGTTATATTGTTTTGTTTCTTTCGAAGTAATAATTACAGGTAATTTTTAACATTGAACATTATTTAAAATCTTGTTAACAATTTCTATCAAAATTATACCTTCAGTAATTTTTTTAACTAGGAATTGTTTTAATTCAGTAAGATATTCTCTTTATTTATCAATAACTGTTTGTAATAACAATAACTGAAACTTTATGTATCTGTGAAGCAAAATAAACAAGGATACATAAAATTCTATTCACAATACATTTCAAACAATTAAAATAACACAATAGCTTCCTTTCTTTTCTAATTTAAAATGTCATCAAAGGGAATTTTAAACAAGAATATTCGAAATAAATCTGTAAAAGAATTTGAAATTTTTATTTTATTTCGTTGGTGCTTTTTAAAAGTATAAAGTGTAAAAATATTTACTTGCCACAGAATTTTTTTTTAACGAATATGGATAAAGAAAACTTTTTCCAGACGCAAAATACCTTTACACATATTAATTCGTGACAGTCAGAAAAACTTTGATGTTAATTCAATTCAAATGATTTTCGCCATTAAAAATTTGGTTTTAAACCACGACGTTTATTCGTTTATATATTTAAAGCAGAGCCAAATGCATTTTATGTATAAAATATGAGAATTCTGTCAACGAAGTCCAGTGAAAGAATACTATGGTAATTTTATTAGGATGGAGCTTCCGAAACTTTTCTTTTCTCTCTCAAGAGAATTAAAAAAAGAACAAAAAAGAAAACAACAGCACATCAAGGAATTCTCCTGTACATGTCACTAGTTTGCACAAATTACTCTAAAAAAATCTAAATAAAACAAAAATGGCTTCCAAGTTCTAAAGTAATTTAATTTGCAGGACATTTTTCTTCCGATCCTCTACTGATAACGTCTTCTTTTCTTAATGGATCAAGAAAATAAAATGGTGCAGGCTGAAGCTGCATGCAAGAAATTGTGTTTCATTTATACCTATTTCAAATTTCTGCTAACGATATTACGCCATCGATATTTTCTTTTGTCTGAGAAAAGTCCGTTAACTGTAGCCGTAACCTGAATGAACTGTGAATTTTTATCTATCGGAAACATCAAAGGCAATTACTAAGTCAGTCTGACTTGCTAATGTATCTTCTTTTGGATGATGAGGAGGAATCGAGACGAATATATAAGTACCATTTTAATGTCTTTTCACATTTGATACTTTTGTTTTTTTTAAAAAGGAAAAGCTTTTTAAAAGTTTCATTCCCCGGTCCCTATTTTTTTTATGCGAAGGTATTTTCTGTTATTGATATTTTCCGTTACGATATGTAGAAAAATGGTCCAAGTAGTACTTTGTTTTAAGGACTTAAATTACTGCTATCCATTAGACTCAGAAAGGGCATTATGTGGTAATGTTTATTGTGCCCATTATAAATGTCATGATATTAAAGAGCTTTTCAGTAAATGTTAGATCCTTATGGATTCTGCATTAACTTGTTCTTTAGAGAGATAAACCTAACTTGTAACGGAACCTGTTGCAAATGAATGCGAAAAGTGAAGTTTTGAAAAGATTTATGTTTTGGAATAATGTTGATGAAGTTATTCCTCAAAGAATACAATTTCTTTAAGTTCAAAGAATGAGTATATTTGAAGGAAAAAAAAAAAACTTTCAACTTAAATTTTTTTAAACGACTTCTATTCATAAAAAAATTCAGACGAAAGAAAATAAAATTTAAATATATATAACTAAATCTATTGTCTGAAAGGCTGTTAAACTAAATATGCATTAAAGAGACCATAATTTGTATCTTATTTATCTGGATCATTCTCTTCATATTAGCACTGACAGATATCCAATCATTGAATCATTTCATCCAAAGTTTGACTTAAATTTTTAATTTTAATGAAAAAAATATTGAAATTCATTCTTATAACTGATTGTACTTTCGAATTTTCTTGTTTTTTTCCATACACAAAAATGAATAAATCGAAAATAATAAATTCGCATACATATATTTTCGAGATTTTCACACAGTGCCTTGTCCAAAATTTTAACCAAGAGCAATCTTTGCTCTAAAATTAAAAGTCTTAGCCATCTGCGTAATCAGCAAACGAATGGCTTCGGTTGTTTCCTTATATTATTATTTATTTTCTTATTTCTTTCAGAAGAATATTTAGAAAAAAAATAAAAAATTGGATTATAGAATTTTTGAAGATTACAATGCTCTATCTTCCTATATTTAATACATATTAAAAATATATAAGCAGACTTCTAAGGAATTTTCCCGTTTTCCAAATACAGAATTTAACTTATTTTCTGCGAGACTGCGAGAATGGATGGTTTATAAAAAAATATTAGCAGTAAAATACGTTTTTACATCGGCCAACAAAAATGAATGTATGAGAAATTTTGTAAGGATTATATATATATATATATATATATATATATATATATATATATATATATTTAGAGAGAGAAAGAGAGAGAGAAACAGTGTGGGAAATATATGCTTTAAATATATATTAAATATATACAAAAGAATAAAAATGTTATAATTCCATATAACAATTTCGTTATAATCCCATATACAAAATTTCAACCATCTAGCCTAAACGGATTTTGTGTTTTCGTGTTTACAGTCATACAGAATGACAGACGAAATGTCACAACTCCAAAATTTATTCCGACTCAAAGAGATCTGAAATTTGGAGAATCATCAAAATCTGTTTTAAATTTAGTAACAATTGAAATGCTTCCTACATGTTTCAATATGAGAAACTAATATATATGAAATTTTGCTTTTCCTTCCTTGTCCCTTTCCAAAAGAAGTAAGGATTCTTAAAACACATTTAATAGCTTAATGCAAGGAATTCAAAAGCTAAGACAATATTACGATTACGTAAGGTCGTCGTCATAAATCATCGGCATTTCAAAACTTACTTTGTTGTTGAAATATTGCATTCTTTTAAAATCTAATTCTGAGCAAAGAGTTTTATTTTCTTCTTCGGCATTCCATTACTTCTCTGAAATATCTGAAATGCTAAATTTTCCAAATTTTTCTTCTCCTCCTTATAAAAAGGAAATCACGGGTCTCGAACAATTAAAATAAATGTTTCAAGTCACGTTAAATCGATGATATAAGACTACATATATATTTGAATCGGTTGACAAACCCCTTCCAGATTCAAAAAATAAGCATGTTCCTGTAAATTTTTTAAATAGTGATACATTGAAATTTATAAGAACAAAGAAAGGCTTTACTAAATGACTATTTAACATTAACATGGACATATAATTTTTTTAACTATTTACTATCAGTTTCTATAATAACCAAAGTGTTTAAATTTTTCCATCTAATTTAAAATAACTTTGTAATTGAGGTACATTTCTAAATGCAATATTTGTCTATATGAAAACTTACTCCATATTTTAGGGTTCGAGGCCCGATTCTACTGAAGAACCACCGTTTAAGCGGGTCAGGTGCACGTTAAATCTGTTGGGGCAAAATGTCCTCCCCCTGATGTAGTTTGGTGAGGGGAGGGACAGCTCAGGTGTCGTCCTCATCATCTGACTGCGGTTCAAAATTACGAAGTTTGTCACAAGATAGCCTTAGCATTGCTTCAAAACGACGTTAATTAACTAAACTAAACTAAACCCATATTTTTGAGGCATTCTGTATATATATGTAGAGATTTAATTAGCGGCCATTACTATTCCATTTTTAGTTTCAATTTGTTGTAATAAATGGCACCACGGATACCACTGAATATCGCTTATCCAAAGTCTAAAACGCGTAACGTTAATATAGAGAAAAAGCTAACTACGCATTCACACATTCGCTCGGCAGACGGAGACAGAGAGGATCATTTTGCTTCGAATACGTATCTTTGATACGCAACGTAGTTTCGCCATGAAACAATTAATTAGGCTTCATCCTTGTTGACATCTATAGGTGATACTTTTTTCTCTATTGTAAATAGCCTGTCCTGTCATAATTGTTAATGTCTTTTCCTTATTCTTTGCTGTAAATAAATGTCTTTCTTATTCAAAAGCTTCTTTTCCTTCAATCAGTGACCCTAGACACTGATCTAAATGTGGTTGAAAAGGCATTCTGTCCCATCCAATTTCTACATATATTTTCCTTATAATTTAGAATACAGTATTAACTTTTTAAAAATAATCAAAGAAGTTCACTTTTACATGCATCTCGTCTAATGAATAAATATTATCTTCACTCCTCAACATTTCTTTATATTGCAGAAGAGCTTCATTTTATTAAAGCTTATTAAATCGTTCATAGGTTAAAATTTCCCTTAAGGGCAAGTTTGATTTATTTGATTAAGAACTTGCTTAAAGTACACCTTTGTCTGTCGGGAATACAATGCATAATTTTGAACTCTCTTTGAATTAAAGCTTCTTAAACAATGAAGCGTGACCTTTAATGCCTTTAAAATGTCAGGAAGTAAATTAAATTAGATTTTAAGATTAGGTTAGATTTTGCAAATTGAATGAATTCAATTAACGGCATCTTTTTTTTTTTCTGTATAAAATAGCAGAAACAAAATAATATTAAGTCTGTATTTTGATGAATATCTGAATTGGAAACTTTGGATCTGGAGAAATTATCTTTTAAAATAAACCTTTTAGTCTGTAAACACGTTAATGTTAAAGGTATGTTTGGGATAAATATTTTCACCAATGTTATAAAGTATTTATATTTTTAAAATTTTGTAAGAAATAATGGAAAAATTAATTATGAAATAAAAATATTTTAAATTTAGTTTTAAAAAATTTGCAAAAATTTTAATTACATTTTTAAAAAGAAATATAACACAACAACTTTCCACTTCATAAATTAATGATAGGTTTTGTAAAATAATTGGGAAAAACATTTTTGAATTTTTTAAACTAATAATTGATGTGAATCAGTCCTTCGAATTCTGCTGCTTAATTGATAAATAATGCTAAATTTTAAACTTTTCTCGCATTGTTAAGCATTAAAAGAACTTTTTTTTCACTTGAGCATACTTTTTGTTCTGTTGTTGAAAAACTGTAGGGCATATTAAGAAACAATCATACCAAATTGTTGCAAAAATATTATTTGATCTTGATATTTTTATTGGGTTTACCATAAGATTTCCTCAAACTTTAGAATTCGAGGAAACAGATTATGAAGATGAGCAGTAATATAAAAAAAAAATTAATTTCAATTTCTTCTTAGGTCAGTAAAAAATTTATTCCAGTTACTTTTTATTATAAAACTATTAAGATGTTGAATAAGTTCTCATTGTTTGTGTGTGTGCGTGTGCGTGTGTGTTTGTGAAAATTAATACTTTATTTTAAAAAATCCTTAAAAAACATGTTACCGAAAGTATTGTTCATAGCTATCCGCCACTTTTCCCTATCTTTCTGGTATCATTTGAATTTCATATCGGAGAAACAACACGCATTTACAGGCTATTCAAGAATAACTGATTTTTATCATCTTCGTAAAAACAGAATACCTGCTCACAAAGTCATGTGTCATCGACCAGAATAAGTGGTAGTCGGAAGGCGCAATATCCGGGAAATTCGGTGGATGGGGTGGGACTTTCCATCTAAGCGTTTCCAAGTAGGACCTTACTGGTTTTGCAACATGTGGCCTAGCGTTCTCATGATGCAAAATGACCTTTACGTGTCTTTGCACTTGTAGATGCCGTTTATCCTTCAATGCTCTGCTTAATCACTTCAATTGTAGTCTGTAGCGATCTTCTATGGTGGTTTCATTTGGTTAGAGCAATTCATAATAAATTATTTGAAGCTGATCCCATCACATTCAGAGCTGAAGCTTGGAGTGGATATTTTGCTTTACTGAATACGTTGATGCTTGGCCGGGTTTATGCCAGGATTTTTCAATGCCAATTACGATACGATGTAAAATTTAGTTTCATTTCTACTGGTGAAGCAGTTGTTCACACTTGAAAAGACGCCTGTCGACGTTATTCTGCTTCAACCCGTGCGGCAACAAATGACCTTGCTTTTAAATCCTTCCTAATGCTTTTAAACTTTTCGAAATTCATGTGTGATCAAATGTGTGATTGTAGCAATTGAAAAATAACATTGTGAATATAAATTTTAAGGTTTTCATAGACAAATATGAAAATTATTGCAACTTATCAAAGAACGAAAGTAGAAACTAAATTTAAATGGCTCTATATGGAAATGCTCAGATTAAATATTATTGAATAAAAAATTATTTGATTTTTTTCACCAAAAAATCCAATTTTTAAAATATTTATCTACTTATAAACGGAAAAAAATAAGCAAATAAAATTTAGTATTCGTTATTTCATCTAGAGTTTAGACATTTGACAATTTTTGAATTGAATTTGTTTCTTTTCAGATAAATAAACGGAGCTCTGATTTTATTATTTATTGGACCTTATTTTAATTAAACAAAAGATCACACCAAGAAAGCGTAATGAAATGTGCTAGCTGGCAAATCATAGAAATGGTTCATTATAGTTATTTTTTAAAAAGTAGTGATAATTTAAGGCTTTATAACTCGATAAGTATTTATCGTTGCCGTGACAATTTTTTCATCTTTAAGTGTTAATATCCTAAATGTCATTATATTCTTTTCTGAAAACGAATAATAAAAGTGAGGAAATCGTAAAGAAAAACTTCATATAATTAATTATATTTTCAGAAGTGCTTTAATATAATAGAACATACCATTTTGCTTTATACAGAGAATTTTAAAAACTTGGATTATCTACCTAATTTGATACTTTTGAGATGAACTATTAGAGCCTGTTTAGGAGGTTATATACATAGATTTAATTTTTATTCCTGCTTATATTTGTGTCACTGTTTTATTCTGAAAGAGAAATTTTAATTTTTTTCAACAAAAGAAAAATATATCATGGTAAATGTCTGAAATAAATAGATTGTAAAGAATTTCTTAAAATGTATTATAATACATCTACGTTCGGATAATTGCACACAATAATATCTATGTTGAATTTGTCCAATCAAGTGTTTTTCAACACGTAGTTTGATATAAATTTTTTCTTTTATATAGCGTCATATAGGATCTTTGGCTGTTTTCCACAAGATTGTTTATCATTTCGCCCATTTATTTACAGCGTATATCATTTACATTAAGATGTCTTCCAAAATAATCTTTTCAGGACTCTATAAAACGATGTTAAATGTTAAATACTCACTGTGTAAACTTTAGGTTTATACTATTTAAAAATGTTTCGACATCCTCACAATGTTTCCAACTTGAAAAATTTTGATAGTAAATTTGGCAAATTTTGACAGAGTATTCAGGGAAATGAAAAACTTTACGTCATTACTACCTTCATAAGCAAAATATTCTACGTTAGCAAGAAATAATAATTTCAAGTGCATCTCTAATTATATAAAATACCAAATTACGTGGCACATAAAGAATGCTTATTTTTTATCACCAAAACAACATTAGGGGGGGGGGATGGTGCAGAATGCAGTATTGTGAAAAAAAATAGGACATGAAGAGATCAATTTCAAATGTATTCAATCGTTTATGAAACGTGTTACAAAGCATGCTCAATGTGTTACCCATCATTTTTTGAAAGTTAAATTGCATTATTGCATCCTCAGCAGTAGCCCTAAGCATATCAGGAGTGTTAAGCCCATATCGGTGTATCGCATCTTTCAGTTTCTCAAACTGCTTAGATTTCACCATAAATAGTGCTTTTAAGAAAACTCAAAGGCCTTATGGCCATGTGGTCAAGAAGTGGGTATGTTTTGGACTATAATCCGTTAATTTATGGTGTATTAACTTAAATAACTGTGTGAAAATATGTGATTAGGACCTGTCTCACATAAAACTCCTGGTGTCTCTTGACTCTTATCAATTTCCGGGATTGGCATCACCATTTAGGTAAAAAGGGGTCTCACCTGTGCACAAAATGTCCCATAGCTAATGTTGTTCATTTCCACACATACAAGGGATTCCAATACGAAAATTTGCTTCAAACAGGATCGTTACGTTGAATGCCTTGAACATATTTGATTTTGTATGGATGGAAATGCATTCAGAATTTACGGATAGTTATGTTCGAAACTCCATGGTAAGCCGAATGGCATATCCATTCGACTTGCGATAGCACGTACACCGTGTGTTCCTACTGTTGCTTTCTCTACTTCTGTTACAACATCCCCCTTGGTTTCAACAAAAGCATGTTTCCTTCCTTTTCTCCGGCGTAACAGATAACAAACCTGTGGCTTCAAATTTTGCTTTTTTCTCAAACCTGTGGTATATTGCCCTAGACGTATATCTTTTACTGAACAATACTTTGCAAAGCATGCTATTCATTGCTATCGCATTCGTAATAACATTTAACGAGAAAAGCAGGGTCTTGCATGGTTAGAAGTATTGTCGATTCGTAGCAATAAGAATTCTGACAAACAGGTTCACTTTTATTTAGAAAATGAAATGGCACGCAAAGCTCCATCTGCTTAAATCATTTTCTTCTTTCTGTCGTCAATCAGTTCCTAGCCATTGCAGTTTTGCAGAACTCAGCAAGCAGTTTCGTTTCAGACACGATTCAACACTCATTAAACCAATGCATTCACGTCCTGTTTTATTTAACAGTATTGCATGCCGCTTCATTTATCCTGTGATGGTGAGTTTTTGAGTGTTTTCTTGGCGAAAAAGAAACGTTCATTACCTCTTTTAAACTATTAAGTATTGTATAAGTATTAAGTATTGTTAAAAGTTGTATTTAAGTATTAAGTATTGTTAAAACACTCAAGTTCAATAACATTTGATACAGTAGTTTTCCTTTTAAAAGTGCAACTTTGATTATAGGCACCCTGTATATATGCATTTTAATTTGCAGTAAATATGTCCAACTGAATTCATGCTTTTCAGCTGTATCAAGTCACAATCTGAAATGTTTTTAATGCATTCTGAATTAATTATTCCACAGTCAATAATCTGAGAGAACAAACTGGTCGCCAAAGGTGCTAATTGTTAATATGTTACGATGTTTGTAAAATCTTGTCAACAGCAGTAATAAACACTTGAAATAGCTGTTGTTGTTTTCAATGGCACTTGCCATTGATATCTGATAGCTTTCAGTGATTTTAAGCCTAAATTAAGGCGCCTTGTTTTTCAGTAGCGCCAACTAGGGCCAGGAGTACGACTTAGTTACATCATGATTCACATTCGCTTGCGCAACCCCTTTTTACAGAGGGGCACATTCACATTACTCACAGACAGAATACAGAAGAACTACCATGCTTGAACTGGAACGGCCAGAACACTAGGAAGACATGCTGTTCTTAAGCCAGAACGCCAGCGCACTTGAAATAATGGCTAATATATTGTTAAAACTCACGAATATAGAGTCAAACAGACCTGTTTAATCTATAAAAACTTTTAAGAATATTCTCAATCTTAGTCTCCGTAAAATCGGAGACCTTTACAGCCTCCTGGAGTGAAAATAGTGCTTTAGAATTATCTTAAAGACTTACTTTAACTTTCTCGGGGGGAAGTTCTTTGTCCACTCAGATAAGGTCGATGGCTCTTGTTGTGAAAATCCATTTTTCGTCGTGGCTGACACTTTAATCAATAAGGGTTTTCCTTTCGAGTCTTTGAAAGACCAAAGAGCGGGTCAGAGGAAGCTGGGAAGTGGGTTTGTATAAACTGTAAAGGAGCCATTTATCAAGATTTGTTTTTTTCCCTCTCTTTCATAATGCATGAATAAGTTTGCGCGTTATTCCTTGCCGCTAAAAGTTGATTATGAATTATCTTGTATCTAGATGCCTTTTAATTCTAATAGATTATGAAATTTGTGGCATACCTCAAGGTATCCGAACACGTTCGGAGCCACAAATTTTTTGAGAAAAATATGGTGTAGACAGACTTTAACCATATTTCTGAGTTTAAAACCATTTAAAATTAGAAATAGGCTATCAATATTTGAAATACACTTTCAAACTTTTGAAAACTGGCATTTAATAGCATTATTCTTTGCCGCTAAAAGTTTATTATGAATTATCATGTACTTGATGCCTTTTAATTCTGACTGAATATGAAATTTGTGGCATACCTCAAGGTATCCAAACACGTTCGGAACACTTTTTGAGAAAAAAACGTGGTGTAGACATACTTTAACCATATTTATGAATTTAAGACCATTCAAAATTAGAAATAGGCTATCAATATTTGAAATACACTTTCAAACTTTTTGGAAATTTGCATTTAATAGTATAAATTCAAGCAAATTCTTATAAAACTTTAAATTTGCTGCACCAAAAGTAGTTTCATCCTAACAAAACTTATACCAAAATAAACTACATAGCTTTATTTAGGGAATGGACGACAATCGTATGGCTCTAATTATAAATAAAAACTTTACAACCAGTCAAAGATTTATAATGAAATTTTTAGTAAAATTATGACATTATTATTCAAACAATAGGCTTAAATTTAAAAAAAATTTAACTCGATCTAAATTCTTTTGACTCATTCCCTAGAGAATTATATAAAGACAAAGTCTATCAAATTTCATAGTAATATGATAATTATATTTTGAGTTAAAATATAATCATCATATATCAACAGCAAATGAGTAAAAATCCATTTTGAGAAAATTGCATTTAAAATATTCAGTAACTTATTGTTAATTAATTGTTTTAATAATAAATTATATGCATACATACTTAAAATTCACCACATTTATAGGTTATATCCTCTTCCACCTTATAGTTTAATTTCATTTTTTAATCATTAAAAAAACTCCTGGTAATTTTTGCAATTGGAAGTGAATATGCCTAAATTCATTTATTCTATCTCTATCGAGCTCAGAAAAATGCGTTAACTGAACACTAGGATACACTCAAACAACCTTAAGAATATTCAGTTATTCTGTAAAAATTTCGTTAAAATTAGAGCCATGAATACCTCTAATTTGAGGATTAAAAATGCAACAAAGGCATTTTTATGTGCAAATTTCCACAAAACACAGTTAAAACTCTTATTGGCATTTTGTGCTTTTCTGTATAATTTTCCTCATTTAAAACTAAATTTGTGTTTATACAAGTTTTTGCATGTTTTTGGTCCTTTAAATCAGTATTTTCTGTTATTTAAACATAAAATTCCCGTTTACTGATCATTATAAAAATATTAATTTCTTGACTTCTAATTAACATGGAGACAAAAGTAAATATGTTTTAAAAAGCTCAAAGACTGCTCTATACAAAAAAAAAAAGAATTTTTAGAAAATGTCACTTTTTGCATAAATTGACATTTTCAACTTACAACTACCTTAACACTTGTTTAGTAACCGATTTTTTTATATAAAATTTATGTTATAAAGATATTATTTACATGTGATATGACTTAAGATTTTAATACAAAATCCTTATTTCTAAAATTCACTTTTGTAATCCTTCCCACTGTTCGGGGTCACGGTAGCCCGATTGTCAGATCCCGGCTTCTTACCTTCATTTTCTTATCTATAGTCGATCACCCCGCCACCACTGAACCTAGCAATATCGACAGAATTTGTTGTGGTTGACTGCTGAATAAGTATTGTCCAATCTTACATGGAAAAATCACTAAAACTGACATTCCTTCCTAGGTAGTTAAAAACTGTCTTTCTAAACACCTGTACACACCCAAATAGTTGGAATGAAATGGTCAATCTTTGACACATCCTTCAGGGTTTCAGGATCACATAATGACTTAAGTACAGGTACTGTACTTAAGTCATTATTTACAATCTTCAGGTGTTTCCTTAGCTCTGTGACCTCAATTCATTCCATTAAATAGTGGTAAACCTTACCCATTTCTCCACAAATGCATTTACTTCCTGCATTCTTCCAAATCTTTGGAAATATAAAGGACATCTTCCATGTCCAGATATAATTTGGAGTATCAATGGATGGTACCTTCCTATTTTTATTTCCGGATAAAGAAAAAAGTCAAAAGTTGCTCTTACTTTTTTGGACATATACCATCTGTCAAACCATTGTAATTTTATTTCTTCTCTGAGTCCCCCTTTTAAGACACCAGTTGATTTGGGGACCATAATATCACAATTTGGGTCTTAATCCAATTAAACTCTATCGACTTGTTAACTTTAATACTTTTTATGTTTTCTTTTATCGTCCGTATTTCCTTATTACAATTATGAGGACTGTATGGCTTGTAAAACTGACATAGAATCGGAAAAAATTGAGCACTTTTGTACGTCCTCCACCCCTTCACAATATTCCGGCTTCTTGCTGGAGGGCCGCAGATTCAAGACGCGATTCTTCTGAAGAACCGCTGTGTAAACGGGTCTGGTGCATGTTAAATCAGTAAAGACAAAACTTCCCATTGGTTTGGTATATAAATATGAAGGGGTCACTCATCATTTAACCACATATTAAAATTATGTGATCTATTTATTCCCAAAATAGCCCTAGTGATTTAAAGTATTGGACTATGTTAAAAACACTGGTTATCGACAACATTGGCGAATTTTTATTATTATTATCATTTCTCGTAGTTCAGACTTTCCTCTTCACACAACAGTTTATCTTTTCTTGGAAAAGGAAAGCTTGACCTGTCATCCAGGAGAATTTTAAACAAATCCTTTTTTTTCAACTAAAACATATCATTTAACTTCAATTTTCTCAAAACTTTAACTGTTATAACAATTCTTCAGCGTTAACATGATATATCAAAAATTAATAGAAGTATTTACATAAAAATATCATCGTGTGTTTTAAATAATATGGGCAATGAAAGGAATCAAAAATTTTATTGCAAGTGAAATACTTTTTCATTTAAAGGTATTTTTAGAAAAATTAAGATGTGAATTTTTGGAAAAAAATGCATACATACTATATTTTTACCCATAACTTCTTACAAATTTCCCATTTTCTCAAAATATATTATGTTTTTAAATTATTTTTTTGTATTTACAGTGTTTATAATTGACAATAAATCTAAAAACCAGAAATAGTTTTTAAAAAATCCAAATTTTCTAAAATATTCCTTCGAACGTAGTCGTACCTTAAAAAAATTGGAAATTTATATATTTAATTTACAACAGTAAACAGTAACCAAATGAATATCTAGCATATATGGAGTTTATGACTGAGACATATATAATCTTAAGCTTTCGTTTGAACTGCATATTCTTTGTCTAGATAATTATGCATTTATATATGAACACATAATTTATGTATTTCAATTATGTCTCATGCCAATAATGTATGTCTTTCAATTATATCACATGCCCGTAATCTATGTTTTTCACTTAAATTATATGCCTTTTACTTATAAATGTGTTCTATGCCTTCTGCAATCTATGCCTTTCATATATTGTGGGGGTTCTAGCTCGCTTTTCATCTGACCCCAGTTCATAATCATGATCTTCATCCTCAAATAGCCCTGGACGGGTCAACAATATAACTAAACTAAACTTGTCCATTATTCGTAATTGTATCCAGTTTGCTTTTGAAATTTGTCTTCAAAATTTTTCACTGTAAATTTTATTCAAACATGTAACTGCAGTTATATTATTCTCTTCCAGCATAATTATATAACGAAGTGAAGAAGTTCAAATACTCCGCTAATTGCTTCTCAAAATCTGTAATAAATAGTTCCTAATCATACATATATTTAATGGCATCTTGCAGTAGTCTCCAAGACGATTGCTCTTCTCTCTTCACTGCATTTCCCTTTGATTATGGAAAGGTTACGTGAAAGTTGGCAAAACAGAATTCCATCCAGTTTTCAAATTCTAAATGTCACTTTTTTAATTGTTCAGAATGATAAAGCCATTCACCAGAAAGTTCTCTTTTGCCAACCACCATCCTACTGGTGGGGTGTGAAGCATCGGTTGCCAACTCAGTAATCGTCCTCGTCATATAATCACAGTTTAAAATAATGAGGTTGGTCCCAAAATAGCCCAATTGCTGTTTTACAATAAGGCTTGGCCGGCGTCATGGCTTAGGAGTAGCGTGTCTTCTTAGTGTTCTGGGCGTCCCGGTTCGAGCACAGTTGTTATTCATCTGTTCTATCTGTGAGTAGCATGAATGTGACCCCCTGTAAAAAGGGTTGTGTAAGCGAATGGGAAGCATGAAAGTAGCTAAGTCGTATTCATGGGCCCAGTTGGTGCTATTGAAAAAGAAGGGAAGCTAATTTAGGCTTAAAATTGCTGACAGCGATCAGCAGGCTTGTCAATGACAAGTGCCATTGAAAACCACAACAAGAAATTAATATAAATTATACTAAAAGAATATGCAAGTAAAACAAATTTGATACACCATAATATAAGTAATCAGTTTGTTTCGTGTTTTTAGCAGTTAGTAACTAACTGCTGTTACTGGAACTTAATGTATTACAGATTAGTTAAGCATTGATGTACTGTTTCCGGAAAAAAAAAATTATTAAAATTTTGATTGTTTTCGGATCCTCATTTCTTATTATTTTCCATCAAACTTTGCTTCATTTTTAATTATCTATTTGTTATCTTCGGCTACTAATGGTTGGGCAGACACATTGACAGCAATAATTTAGCCATAGCAGTTAACTTGGATTACATCTACAGAAACAAAAGAAAGCACTGTATCAAATTAAACCTGAAAACCATACACAAAACATTTTGATTTGTTAAAACATCAGCACATTGGAGAAATCGATCGATGTGTTAGGACAAATGCGTTGTCTTAAGTTTCTTTAGTTATAACTGTCGAAACTTTAAATTTTTAAATAATATGCGATCATTGACGATATAACTGCATTGAGCAATTAAATGTCAAAATTTTAATATATTAAATAACATGTGATCATTGATGATATAACTGCATTGAGCAATCAAATATTTAAAAAAAATCGTTTCAGTATTTGTATGAAGGGAATGTGTCGCAGTTGTAGTTTTGTTTTCTAATGAAAGGAATATAGCGAATTAATTTTGAAAATATCTATTCCATAGTGGAAGGCAGGTGGTAGCGAATGACGTATGAAAAAAACATAAGCTTTCACGTGATACGAAAAGTGGCGAAATTGGTCCTGTTAATAAAGTTGATGACTGGTTCATTTTTTGCTCTTTATTGTTTAAAATATTGAGCTGCTAAATTTGAATTACACCAACTAAAATTATGGTAGGCTAAAAAGAAATTAACCATATATTTGATATTAGGCGGAACCAGATTTCTAAAGAAATAAAAAGAGGATAATCATAATACCAAAAAAGATATTTTAAGACTGTACACTAACCTTATTAAGAAATCTTTTTCTCTTATATTATATTTTAGTCTGTACATTTTATTTAAAATAAAATAATCTTTCGACAAAGCCTAGATATCTTTTATACTCCCAATATTTGCTTTTTCAGTTGGTATAGAAACTTCTGGAACAACTGTAAACTGAAACTATAGCATATCTATATATATATATAAATATATACCGAATAAGAATATCTTCAAAGAATAAAGAAAAATTTCATTTTTAAGTCGAAAACAGAATCGAATTGTAAACTTTATAAACCAATTTTTAAGGAAGAAAACGTTCTATTTGTTTGAATTTATATATAAAATCCTTTCTGTAAGGAAGTTCAATGACTGAAAATCAAATATAGGGTTAAATTTCTTTTAGTTTATAAGTTGTGTCTTATTCTTTCCAGTAGAAATAAATCCTCTAAGCGGACAATTCAATATCTCTTGAATTTTAACTTTACACATTGTAGAAGAATAGTGAGGATTATTAGAAAATTTTATTCTTTATTGATAATAATATAGGATATATTTTTTTCGTGATTTTTTAACATTAAAAGTTTTAAGATCAAAAGCATATTTTTATCGTCTTTTGGCAGTTCGAGACATTTTATAAAATATATGTGAGTATTTTTCTATTTTAATTTTTGCTTTCTTTCTGGTATTGATTATTTTCTATCATATGAGAACATGATGTTGTTTTGGTTTGAAGTTTTTTTTTCAAACATCAAAATGCGTAGGCAACAAATTGACAATTTTTCGCTTTTAAAGTTATTAGAAAAGGATGCAAAAATCTGTCACATTTGGCTATTTATCACTAACTAAAGTCAGTAATTGATTTTCAAATCATTCATTCTCTGAATTTTTAAGAATGTTTTAATTAATTTAAGTCATTAATCAGTCTAAACTAACTCGAAACAATCACGAGACTATCAGATAACGTAAGAGAAAAAATTACACACACACACACATATATATATATATATGAGAGAGAGAAAACCGGTTTTAACTGGTTATTGAGGTTATTTAACTGGTTATTTTTCGTGCATTAGGTTGTTACATTATTTTATTCTGATAAATTTTTATGAAAGCAGGAGTTTCGAAATAATGAAAATATTGCAAAGTAATTTTACTTTCACAAATTGGTTTTTATGATAAAAATCCAACGTGTTTCTAAATAATATCTTATTTCATTAAGAGTATTGAAGTAAATTGAAAAGTTGGAATTTCATAGCTGTAACTTTATTTACTGTTATTGATTTTAAAAAAATATTATAGCAAAAAATATAAATCATTTTTTATCACAAAGAGTTCGACGCCAATTTTAATTGATTTTTTGGCTGTTAATGCACCTTTTTATTTAAAATGTGTTTTAATCATTAACTTTTTCCTGTTAACCTTTACTTAAAGATGTGGCTTTGAAGAAAATACTAGTACATGGTTAAAATGTTGCTATATAAATAACAGGATACAACTTCTACTGTTTGTACAATAAGAGAGTAAGAGGGAATCAGAGTAACTACCTACTTATGATCGAACATATCTTTTAAGTAAGGGATTGGGGCCTAAAGGTAGAAATAAAAATGTATATTTTAACCATTAGGACACCAACCACCTGTTGTCATAGCAAGATCATTCAGATTTACTCCATATGCCTAAACAGAGAGTGTTTCAGATTTATTTTAATTTTAATCGGTACAGAATGCTGTATTCTCGTATTAATTTTACTTCTGCATTTGGACTAGCAGGAATGTCATGCTGAATATTTTTAAGATTTTCGTTCTTTTTTTGGGACTAATCCGTGAGAAAGCAAATTACTTTGTTGAGTGTAGATTCTAAAATGCTTTACACACACACATACACATACATACAAACATGTATATATATATATATATATATATATATATATATATATATATATATATATATATATATATATATATATATATTTATATATATATATTTGTACTGATATTCTAACATAATTTAAATCTTTAAATCCTAATTAAAATCTAAAGCTTCATTTTAATTTAACTCATAGTAACTTCATTCTAAAATATTTTCTTATTTCCTGATCCAATACCATTTCCCTATTTAATTAATTTAATATATGTTTTGTAAAGTTCTTTAGTCAGCGATTCTCATGGTGAGAGGGAACGATTAAAAATCCTGACTTATCAAAGGTCCTTGTGTTTCCCTTATCAGGTGATGTACGTGTGTCATAAATCCCTATGAGAATCGTAATATATTGGCACTATAACAATATTTTTCCTATCAAAATATGTCATATAAAATGAGGGAAAATTAATTAATTTTTTTTCCTTCACTTCTGGTTTGCCCACGCTGCTTGTAAATATGTTGCTTGCTTCCGGAGGAAGAATAAAGCGAATTTTGAAATGAAAAGTGTTCTTCAATGTCTTCGAAAATGCCATCTACTTCCAAAATTTTAAATCATTACATATATATATGCACACGCACATATATCTATATACACACATATATATACACGCACACACACATAAAATGAGAGAGAGAGGGGGAGAGATAGAGCGATACACACACTATGTATATTGTATATACACACACATTATGATTATTGTTTTGACTACTACAATTGAACGATCAGATTTAACAACTCTAATCTTTAGTTCCTCTCTCTAGATCAGAAACAAACAGATTATTAGTATTTAACAGTCTTAGTATTAGGAACAGTCTTTAGATTATTAGAATAAGAGATTATTGAATCAAGGTTAAACATGACTTGTATTTCATATAAGTTAGAGAGCTGCAATACAAAGTTTTTAAGTGAATTACAAAAAGAACACTTTTACAGTATGACTTATTTCCCTGATGTTGCCAGTATTTCATAGAAATGTCCTCCAAAGAGAATAAAGTGAATCGTTTGGGAATTTAAATATCTCTTTTATTGTTATCATCCTCATTTTTCAAAAGTTAATCATGAATAAAAATAATATGAAGGATTTTATTCATTTGGGAGTGTCGAAATTCCAATCGAAATATACAAAAAAGAGATATTTGAGAGAGTGAAAAGAGAGCGAAAGAGGTATTTGCGCTGAGCTGAATTTTAAATAAAAACTGAATCAGCAGTTTGCACGCTTGAAAACGCGTATCTTAAATATTTTATGCTTTCATTCAAAGCTTGATGGGCAAGAAAAAAAAGTTTATGTTTAAGGACATTTTAGCTGAAACTATTGATTTTTCTTTGAGAAAGAGGAAAGCCTTTTTTAGACAGTTCTTTTAAAATAAAAGCATACTGCTTTGTAAAATGCACATAGTAATTTTTATACAACAGTTTAATTTATTTTCTTCGTTTCAGGTATCACTTTTCTTTCCCTTTTAAAATAACCAACCTAATTCCCTGAAAATAATATAATTTTTCTATAATTTCATCTTGCGATGGCGTTACTTTTGTTTAAATAATGCATGGTTTCAAATTCTATAAAGATATTCTACGTATAGATCAGCAAAGTCAGAATGCTGTTTATTGGTGTCAACAAGAACAAAAATCTCAACGAAGCCATCTCAACATGATGTTGTAAACCATGTTGAGAAATACGATGTTGTAAACCATATTGAGAAACACGATGTTGTAAACCATGTTGAGAAACACGATGTTATAAACCATGTTGAGAAACACGATGTTGTAAACCATGTTGAGAGGCTGAAAATGGTGAATGCCACATGTAGCCTGTGGATACAGAAGTTATTGTTAATAAACACAATGCACATATGTGGGAAGTAGATATTCTTCATGGGTATATATCAAAGAAATCTCAACGGAAATTTAGAATTGACTTGAAGACACGTCTCCTTAGAGTTTATCCTTTTGAGAGACAGTTGCAGTTTGAATATCTAAATGGATCAATGTGCTTTGTTTGATATAACGCATGTTTTTGTTACAATGCGCCTTGTTTGATATAACACATGTTTATGTTACAATGTGCCTTGTTTGATATAACACATGTTCGTGTTAGAATGTGCCTTGTTTGATGTAAGCTGTGATGGCTGTAACAAAGCATCGCAATAAAGAAACCAGTATAAGTAGTCGCCACGAAACTATCGTATACTCTACAATAAATTTTTTCATCTACTTTTTTCCCGCTTAAAATTGTAAACTTTGACTTAGATAGCGAGTATCCTTCATAGAATCGGTGAACGATATCTACGAAGTGTAATCTGGCATGACTTTAACATTTTTGTAATATCTACTTAAGGAGCACGTATTTTGAATGCCTTTTTGCAGACCATCATTAAGATTTTGACACTAAAATTCGATACGAACTACGGTTGCAGTCCTAACTAACTTTATTAATTTAAACAATTGCTGTCATGAATTATTGTTTTTACATGCATGCAAAAGCGCAACTGATCAAGCCTTCTCAAATTAAACTCATTAAAAATCTGTCTTTTAAATCTTAATTCAGTTTGCCAGACCATGTAACTATAGAGTTCACTAATACTCAAGTAGCCAGATATAATTCGCATGGAAGTATTTCGTTCCAAATATAATAGGAATCTGAAACTCCATTCGCCGAGCTCAAAATGTTTTAGAATGAGACAGGCTTATTAACAAAAAAAGTTTCATTGAGGTCTAAAACGTGGATATTCTTCAGATTAGAAATAGTTTTTATTTTTTGATGATTACAATACTTTCTTTATACTTCGTATATGAGAAAGTTACAGATTAGAGCAAAACTTCCTTTGGGTTTTTGTCCAAGTACCTTAACAGTAATGCATTTAATTCCCACTTCTCAACAACCCAATGCTTCTTTTAGTTCGCATATGAACTGAACCAAGATTCTAAATTCAAAAACATATCACTATTTGACTTGAATATTCAGAAATCTGCCTTAAAATGCGAAGTATATAGTCTGGACAGAAGTGATAATCATGATAATTTTAATGTTTACATTGTAATAGAAAACGTAATGGTATACCGGCTTCAAAATATAGTAATACAGCTGTAGTATATAATCACTAAAAACGGAAAAATCATTATCAAAAACTGCATTTGCTTCAAAAGCATTAATAAACATACATTCATATAGAAAAATTTCGACGCCAATTCGATTATGGCATTTCATTGATAATAACAAGCAAAGAATAATTGCTAAATCATGTGATATGGTAAATATTAAAAAACACAGCATATAAAACTGTGAAAATAAAATTAAAATCAAGTAATTGTGAGGTAAAAGTGGAAATTCATATAAATTAAATTTATGCATCTAATATTTAAATTTGGTACTTAATCGGAATTTTTAAGTCTTTTAACTTTTTTGGCGTTGATTATTTGACAACTGCTAACAGCATGACATAACAATTAATGGATTTCAAACAATAGGTCCTTTCAATGATGATATAAAAACAGATAATACAGGTAACTACCATAAAAAGTAGAAAAAATGATTGAAAATTATATATACTTTTACTATATTATTATAACATTACTTACTAGCACAGTAAATCTAATCTGTATAAGGAAAGCAACTTTACAGGATGCTCATATGGATTCCGAATGAATGACTCCTACTTTGGTGTTTAGGGGCCGAATTCGACACTTAGGCGTCAAAATATAAGGTACCGAAATCTACAGGAATTTTGCCTGATTTTTTCTACAGAAATCCATTCATCATAATGCTAGATAAGAGATTGTTCCAGAACTTTCTTTTGTCATCAGAAAACTAAAGAAGCAGGAACGTAGAGCTAAAATCAATCGAGTAGTAAGATAACATTGAATTGTGTACTGAATAACCAATCTGCATTAAGTTATTAGATGAATCATATCATATGAAGTAGCTGAGAAAAAGGGAGGAAGAGTTGTTAAATTTTTATTGTGTTATTACAGCTGTTTGTTACCGATGTTCAGCATCTGTGCGGCTATTTACTGCAAGTGATGTTCTTGTATACTGCTCATCTACGTTTCGCTGTCTTCTTAGAATAAATCACTGTTCTTATTTATTAAAATAGTTAAACTATTTAATATACTATCACTGCACAGGAGCATTGATTGTTCGGATTTCTGGAATTTTTTCTATATTATAGTAATTATTTCGAATTCAAAAATAACAATAATGCAGATAATTGCCCTTAAATGAATTGGAAATGTATGAAAAAGAACTACAAAAGTATTACTAGGCATTGTTGGAAATTCGTTTTCTGAAATCGTATTGTGTAAGTATGAAAAAAGTATTTATATCATATTTTTTCTCATTGCAGATGCTCAGATGATATCTCCTTTTGCTTCAAAGCGAATGCAGTATTGTTTGCAAATTTGTGTTCTATTCAACTTTAAAATGTAACCATTTTATTCTTCAGTAAAAGAAATGCATAAATACCAAAAATACATTCTTAGATACTTACTACATCATAAATGAACTTTCTATTTAAATATAATATTTACGTTATATTATGACAAACATAATATTCCGATGCATGGTAAAACGAAGTATACAATACATCAAAAAAATATATTACAGTATAATACTTGTTCGTAATATTCTCTTCAGTGACCGCTCAAATTCATTTACAGGGGAATATTGTTTATATAAATAAATTCAAAGATAAAATTATTTCTTGGGTTTTTTCTTGCAGTTAGTTGAAATAAGAATGCAGCTTTTTTTCTTCTTTTATTCTGATATTGAGAATTTTATTGATTTGAATTGATTTCAAGAGTTTTGTCATTTCACTTCATATCAGAGTCTAAATGCACTTTTGTAGAATATGTTTTAATATTTCTTTTTGCTATGCAATTTTCCTATTATTTCAATATATCCAATTATTTCGTCAACATAAATAATTCAAAAAATTATTGAAATCGACGTCATGCATGGAACCTAACAAATATTTAAAAGATTTCCCATATATGTGATATAATGTATGCACAAACGCATATTATCATACAGAGTTTAAGATTTAAATCTCAAATGCTTTGTGAAAAAATGAAAAAAAAAGTTTATAGTAGGAAAATGGATTTTAAATTTTATAGGAGTTTAGATACTTTTTATTAATTTTAAAATATTAAAATAGCTCTTAAGTAACCTTTAATTTTTACTGAACATAATTTCAAAATTTTTAACATTATTTTACAAATTCTTTTCAATAGCGATACAAACGATAATTGACATTGACGAGAAATTAATGAAGTATACACTATTTCAAAATTCTTTAACAGAAACTTTGTGTGAACCCTGCGTGTAAACCATTTTACAGAAAATTATATTTTAAAAAGCGATTTATATTCATGATTCCGCAATTCAATTTTCTTTCACGTTTTAGAGGAAAAAATTGATTCTTACGTGTTGTTTAAACTTCTAACATTTTCAACGGAAAGATGTATCGATAAAAGCATTTTTCTTGCAAAAAATTCTATAACCATCCCATTTAAAATTAAATTTATAACTTAGTACTTTCATAACTATAAAACGTGATACATATTTTATGTCAACTACTTAAGTTCTTTTTTTTAAATAAATATATTTTTCTAAGATGAAGTTCTTAAAAAATGAAATAAGGTGGTTGTTTTCTTTTAATGTTTCTTTTTTCCGGTCTAAATAGGTTTGTTTCTAAATTTCTGATTTTGGTCCGTTTTACAATCAGTAATTCATTTAAGAATTCTGTGCTTTAATTTACCAAATAAAAAAATAAATGTATCGTCGGCAAGATCGTCTATCAATCGTCTGTATCATCTATTTTTTTAAAGAATTGCTTCGTTTTATTAGTCTTTCTCACACACAAAATTATTTTCATAATGATGATGAATGGTGAATGAATCTTTATTGGAATCTGAAACAAAATTTAAAACATGATTTGAATCATTGGTCCAGCACATCACAGTATGATTGTATTTTAGACTTGTTTTATTTCATTCTTAGAATTTATTTTAATTTTATAGCTGTGATGACTTCAACATAAAAAGATGGATAGAGTATCGTAGAAAAGAGCTGTTGTAACTAAAAAAAATTATTAAAAATTGTTCTAAAAAATGCTTTTTAAACTTTATTATAATTACGGAAAAAGTTGTACAGTAATAAAAGTAAAAATATTTAAAAAAATATTTTCAATTTTAAAGTAGATTAAAACTTATTTTGTAGAAGAATAAATTCGAAGCCAGTAAGCAAATTTTTGAAAATGAAAATTTCCTGTAGTGTGTGTTGAATGATCGTTTCATAATGATGTTCGATGGGTGTATGATGGGAATATTGAGAAAGAACCCATTATATAAATAATGACACTTCCTGCCACATGAAGATGCTGTACACTGTAACAAAAAGAAGAATGTAAAGAAACAGCACTTGCAGTAAATAACATTACTATAGTATCAGTACACTGATTGAATACTTAGTTATATTTCTCTGCACTTTATAATTTCCAAGACAAGACACAATGTTTTAAAACAAGATCTACAACTGTAGTCTTAAGGGAGCTTTCGGTAAGATTCTTGAATATTCTGAGAACTTCAATTTTGTCGAAAAATTTGTTATCAAAGTCGGGAATTTTGGACTCGGCAACTACTCAGCAGTAACTACCATAACTGTAAAATTTCCATCTTTGTAAAGAAATTTATTGTGCAGGAAAGCAACATCTGAAACTCCTAATAAATATTCTATACTTGTAACGAATGTATACTAGTTTTTCATTATTTATTCCTTTAATCATTAAGAATCATCATTAAGGTATCCAAAACAGGGAATTTCTTACTTTTGTTTTTGTTTTCAGTGACATAATTTTTAACTCATTTTAATGTCGAACATAGTGACTCAAAAATGAAATCGGAAATTCTGTACGTCCATTTCAACTTCAGTAGCAAAACTCCAGATATCATTAACTATTTCTTTAATTTATCTAATAAGAAATGTAAGTAGGCCACTTAAATGCTGTTTTCAACGAAAATATAGAAAAATTGGGGGCAAATTAGGCCAAAAAATTTTTTTCGAGTAGGAAAATAAATAATTCTGTGAGAATTTTTAATTTCGACTTCTTAAGTAAATTTCCAGATGAATTTTTTTTCAACTGTAATACATTGTTATAAGAAACAGAATCAAAGATACACATAAGTAATCTAGTAAAACACTGCAGAAAGTTTGTTGATATCAACTTTTTCTAAAATAAATTGCAACTGGTTCAGCTTTCACAGAAAACGATACAAAATTAAGTAAAATTTGCTCTACTGAACTGGTAATTCCTAACTGGCAAAGGATACTTATCTTGTTGAATAAAGATCATAATTTATTGTATCGAAAAAGTGCACAATGTCAGATACTCTGCAGTAATAGCTTCAAGTGTGTCTACAAGAAAGACCTTTGATTCAGAAAACACTAAGGTCTCTACTCAACAAGTACTTATAAGTAAAAATTTGTGAAAATGAATAAATTTAAGTACTTTGGTTTTATTATCAAAAAAATTGTTTTAATAAACTGTTATCTATGTTTTCGTTTTCTATTTTAATCAAATTGGTATTTTTATCATCAATTGTTTACTTTCAGTTTGTTCTGTTACAGTATTTTTTTTGTAGCTGATATAACTCTGTCATTATACGAGATAGAACTATTTTTGACTTAACATTTGTAATGTAAAAATTAATTTTGAGTACAATATTATAATACAGAGAATTTCGTCAGTTATTATTATTATCAATTGTAACTTTTTTAAAAATTGGAAATCAGCCATTTAGTAGAAATAAATTGGGAAAATTTTAGTTAATATATTTCTGTTAATATATAGACTTTTTTAAATTTTAAATTTAAAAGAATAAAAAATATATGAATAAAATTTTACTTTTTTGGAGTAATCTATTAGCTATAATCAAATGCAGAACATTCTTTTGAAAAAATAATCTTGCAAAACGTTTGATCCTAAAATGCGTCAAAATAAAAAGCACATGAATAAGATTCTGCAACAGAAAATAAAAGTCAAGGGTATTTTTTTTGTATGTGTATATGCGTGTAAGTGTATTTTGTGTGTATGCGTGTACATCAAAATAAATTCAAGCTGTGCTTGTTTCGGAAAATAAGGGAAATATTCTTTTAAATTTTTGGTACATTTTTTTTAGTAAAATTTCTTTTATATTACATATTGTTTTGTGAAAAAAAATTAGCTTGGATTTCAATATGTCATATTTAGAGGAAGATAAAACATTTGTTCTCAATGGTAAATATTTTAGAGGGAGAGAGACTTTTGTAAACGGAGTGAAAACTTACCAAACAAACTAGAGGGCTGTATCATCATAGTCAATGCTATTTTTTTTAATCTATACAAAATATGATGCATAATCCGGTTTGAAATACCATGGAATAAAAAAAAAATCTGCATTTATTTTTGATTAATATGGATACTTCATAGTGTAATTAAGTAAAATTCGGGATAAAATTACTCAGAAATAAGGATTTCTATAATGTACCATATATGTGTGGTTTTCATTCTTATTGCGTTTTTCGTTAAGTCCAGAATTGAAATAATTTTTATTTAACTGTTAAATAAAGTGATATTAAAGCTTTCGATTCCTTGGTATATGTGAGTAACGTATAAAGAAAATCTATTAAAAAGCAAATGTCCATGGTTTATAAAAAAATTTGCCTTATAGTTTTATTTATATAGTCATCTGCAAAAGTTTGTGCTACCAAGAACAGTTTGTGCTACCTGAAAGAAATGCCTGTGGGAAAAAAAGCATATAAAGTCTTTATCCAAGCAAAACTGTCAAAGAAACGCCGAAAATCTGCATGCTAAAACAGACATTAAAGCAAATAACAATAATCGAACATTTGCTCTGCCAGTCGTAAACACTCACTTCTCTCAACGACTTGAATTGTCTGACAAATAATCTATATTTAACTCAAATAATTCATCAACTCACATAATACCCATTGATTGCGTTTTAATAACCAGTTCGGGACTTATAGCATCAGTTAATTCCTTTCCCTTTTCATTTTTTTCCATCCAATTACAGACCAATAGAAATGAAAGAGAAATTCACATAACTGCGGATCGAAATTTAAGACGGCTAATCTAGTTCCAAAGACCAATCTATGAGCCTCGGGGTAGTATCACACATCCTCCCCTCCCAGCCCTATTGTTAGAGCTCCATATCTACGCCCGCTCCCTCCGAGACCTTGTAACCTAATAATAGGGTATTCCGGCGAAATAGGTGGCCCTCCCCCTCCCCCCACCCCCGCAAATCAGATTCCATGGCCTGACCCTACAACGGTCTCAATCCCCCAGTGCTTAGTCATGAGGGAGACCGACAAACCCAGTGTTCGGAAGAATTGTTGCGGTGCTTTTCTTTGTTGCCGAGGGGTTTTTTCTGGCGAGGGGAGGGGTCGGTCACTGATCCTGAAACAGACTTATCGGATTGCTCCCGGCAGAAGTCTTAAGGGGGCTCTTAATTTCCTGATAAGTAGGGGGTGCATTAAAGGGAAAAGACTGCGCTATGGTTTTTGCATGGAGTTGCTTGATAGATTAGCGCTGTGCAGGAGGTCAAGTAATTGGGTGGTCATCTCAGTGCTAAGAGCTTGGCCATAAAAACACACATCAACTCGTTTTCTATAAACCTTCAGCTGAAATCCAGTTCTAAAACTCTGTAATTTCCCAACGAAACCAAGGCTTTTGAAAATCATCTTACTTTTATTGAAGAGTTTTTCAATTCCATGAATAGAAAGGAATGAAGGTATGTTCTCCAGAAACGAAGTTCTTAGCTTTTTCCTGGTTAACAAAGATCGAAATTTCAAGAATACCTAAAAAATTCCATGAATATTTTTGGCAATAATTTAATTTCATATTTTTGCTGAAAATTTATATATTATAGCAGTCGACCACAGCAAATCCTGTCGATACTGCTACTTTCAGTGATGGCGGGTTGGTCAGCTCTATGCAAGAAGAAGTGTATATACCATATGGTTAGATTTTTACATCAGTTCATTGGCAACTGGCTGCTTATCATGGAAGGAATTGCACTTTTGCTGATCCGTTACATGTAGAGAAGCATGTGAAATGTGGAAAATTAATTTAAAACATTAATATTTAAAGAGATCTTTAGAGAGGAAACAATAACAAAAAAATATTATGCTGAAAGTGTTGATACTACCATGCTGGATGTTTGTAGCAATTCTCTGGCCACTGGCTGTTCATCTTGGAGTTAGTTATAGCCCTTTAGTGACTATGGAGTTAGTTATAGCCTTTTGGTGACTATGGAGTTAGTTATAGCCTTTTGGTGACTATGGAGTTAGTTATAGTCTTTTGGTAGCTATGTTAATCCGCTACATAAAGAAAAAACATGTGGAATGTGGAGCATCAAAGATAAAGAAAGTGAAAAATTGGAGAGATCTTTATGAGAGAAAATAATTATGCTGAAAGATCACACTGGTAGATGTTTATTACAGTAGTTTATTGGCTACCGGTCGTTCCGCTTTTTTTGACTTGCTAATCTGTTACATACGGAAGCTTACATGAAATGTAGAGAATCAATGATTAAAAACTTAAAAATTTAAATATACCTTTGAGATAAAAAGTAGTAGTAATAATTAGAAGATTAAGTAATAGTAAATAGAAGTGAAAGTAGGTAGTAATAGAAAAAAATTAAAAACTTGTATATTTTAAACTTAATTTTAGCAAAGAGAAGACTGTTTTTCTTAGAGAAAATTGAACTATTATATCTTTAAGAAATTAAATATATCCGTAACAACAACCTTTCCAAGTTAATCGAAAACCAAAAAATCAGATTTCGAGGACATTAATTTTTAATCATCGTATTGTCTGATTTCAAATTAACAATCTACCATTTCTAATGTCAAAACTTTTCCAAAGGCATCGATGATGGAGCAAAAAATAAGTTTTCATTACTAGTAAAAAAATTAAATTACATTTTACAAAAAATTATAATATTAATCTAAACAATTACTAATTTATTACATACCTGAAAATTCTTAGGCTCTTTCAATTAGGAATATGTTTAATTTCCTAATTCATGCTATGTTTCAATTTGGGTAATTATTTTTAGTTCCATACACGAATATTAAATACTACTTGAAAACCTTTTGTTTTAAAATGAATTTGTCATGGATATTAACTGCTGCTTTAACTTAGACATCATACAGATTTAAGCATCAACTTCTTAGAGGCAAAATCATCATCATATCTAGATAAAATTATTTTATATGCCTGACCCCAACATAATCAAATAAAAACAAACTTAGAATTAAAAAAATAATAATAACTAACGAAACATTTTTATCACGTAAAAGGATAAAATAATTTTTAGTAATATTCATTACTAATTAATTAATTTAATAAGGCATTCACAATAATAATTAAGTACATATTGTGATTCAGTACTTAAGAAGATAGAGCTCAATCTAATGAACAAGTGACATTTCATTCTAATGGGCATGTTTCTCAGTTTTATGTACTCCCAGTTCCCCCCCAAAGGTGGGGATCTTTAGTGATAAAATTAATCTTAAATATTCTAAAGTCTAGCGCATCATATTAGGGATTAAGACAATTGTCGGGATTTAAAACTGAAAATTGAAATGTTACTCGAAAAGAATGAGATATTGGCAATGTCTTTAATTAAAGTTGGAATATTTTATATAATTTCCCCTTATGCAAAAATGATAAAATGCATCGCATTTGAAAATATAACAAATGGATTAAAAGTGAGTTCATTGGAATTATTTCAATACTGTTCTGCTACAATAAAACCATACCAATAAACCTACAATTCGAAGTCTATTAAATATCTAGATATTTTATTCGATCCTAAGAAGTTACCTTCCAATTTACTCTTAATTTAATTTACTCATCAGATCAACACCAGCAAAATTGTTCTAGCATTATTAACTTTCAGCAGTCGAACAACTTGACGCTTTAGGCAGAATTCGATCAATTCTTGTGCACGCAAAAATAATTAATACATGTTATCATTAAGTGACCTTTGGCAAGATATATTTTTATGATAAAAGTATAAATAAAATTTTCAGTTATGTTATGGATAAGCTGAAATTTAAAATATGAATTCCTTTAGAAAGGACAAGTGGATGTATTTCTTCCTTTTTAAGTAATTCGAAATTAAAGAATGTGAATTTTCATGGTTTTATTATTTTTATTTTCCCCCATTAATTCTCATTTTTTCAATCAAACAAGCTCAAAAATGGTAATTTGAGGGGGAGGGGGATTCTAATGCTCTGAACATTGATAAGTTAGTTCAACTAAAGTGAAAAGGAATAAAATCCCAATAAATAACTGTTATACAAGAATTGTGGCAATTTTCTGAGCAAAATAATGATAATTAAATAAAAAATTTTGGTACTCCGTAAGGTAAAATAATGACGTAGCGAGAGAAAATAACATCCACATCATGGGCAATTTTTCTGCCCATTTATCATCAGTGGCTTAGAGTAATAAATGGTGTTAAGGTCTTATTTTCTGACCTCCTCATTATATTTGGTTTTACTTAAGCGGTAGATGACATATCAGTGACTGATAATCTCTGTAAAATCATAAACAAAATCATTAGTTAATTTTATTATGTTTGGCTTCCTAATTAGTTCATAAACGTAAACAAACAAACGTTGTTGTACGTTTGCACGTTACGTTGCAGTCGATGCCCTCAATAATATTTTTAAATCTTTGTAATACATATTATATGCAATGTGAAGGGAATATTGTATTTCCCAAAAATTCTGTCATAGCATTTTGATGAATTTCCAAGATTTAAATCACTCTGTTCTTATAGTAACATCTGTAGTACCGTATACTTTTTTTATTCCTCTCGAAGTGTATGTCATAGCTAAGAGAAGATAGGAGCTATAAAACTTCTACAATGTGAAAGATGAAAGATATAATATATGAAGGATATTTAGCAGTTTTAATGTTAACATCAAAACTTTAAATTTATATCAAATTTTGGAATCAATTGTTCTTCGAGCAAAATGATATTCTTGTTTTACCGAAAAGGATAATTGAAAACAGAAACAAACTATACTATCAAAATTTGGTATATCTCTTCATCAGAATTCTGGCGTGTATCTAAACAAATTCATAAAGTGTGAGATATTTTGTTTATTCCTGCAAATAATGAATTTAAAACCAAAACGAGACATTCATAATATATTACGACGATGAAGATAGAAAAATAGACATCAGGCTTCTGTAAAGTAAATTAAATCGAATTTAAAATTTGAAGAACATATCAAGAAACAGTATATTGAATTCCAGAATTTGATATATTTTAGCTTTTTTTTTAACATTTTATATTTATGGCATCAACTATGTGCATAAATTACTAAATATATTGAATTTTTTTTTTATCAGAAATGTTAAAATGTATTTTCTATGAATAATTCCTTAAAAAGTTAAATAGGATTCAAATAAAATTATACGATTAAGATATTTGCAGAATAACTAAAGTAGTTATTATGCAAATTATAAAATTTGAAATTTATATATTGTTAAAAGTAAAAAGTTATATACACAACTGGAATAAATTTGCAAAGAAAAATATTTTTTTAAAAATAAAAATGACCAAAAGTAGTTTTCCTTGAGTCTAAAAATCAATTAACACAAAAATTAAAATTTATAAATAAAGTTAAAAATAATGATTTGCAATAAACTGAATGAAAGTTTATATATATATATATATTTAAGAAAATACTTTCATCAACGCATTTAAAAGTAGATTTATTTCCTAATTTATCCTTCATTACTGTAAATATCATGGAATCAAAAAGATTTTTCCACCTAAAATCCATGTCCAATATGAAATCCATACTTTCATAATTAAAAAATTAGAAGCAAAGCGTGGCTGATATCGACCATGATAATGGTAATGTATCATTCTCATTCATCTAACTCTTGCAGTTTTTTGTTTGTTATTATCACATACAAAAGGACAGACATGCAAGCAAACATAATTTGAATACTGTCTAGTCGAATGAACTCAATACTTTCAAAATTTCGATGTCAGCTACAAGACTGAATAAGAGTTATACAGGAAAAAATATGCTCACCAATTAATTTCCTGAATATGTTCTAATATCCCATCAAATGACATGTAAAAAAATACCACCTGTACCAAGGTATTTGTTAGCATTGCACAATAATTCGAGAGAACATCATAGATCTATAATAATTTCTTAAGACTTTCATGCTAAGAAACAACTACACTTGTTTCCTAGAAAGCTTCCTGTACAACCCCTCCTCCACCTTTTGTTCCCCAGGGTCCGGACAGCAGGAAGTAGACAAGGCCCACAAATCACAGTGGATGCACTGTCCACGTTTCTTCCCCGCTGGCTAATGCACGTCTCAGTGATCATCGGCCATCCCCGAAGACATCCCCTGGAGTCGCAAATGCGCAGGGGTGGAGTAATCAGAGAAACAGATATCTCAGATACAATGGCACAATGATGGATGTTGGTATTTTAGGAGATATGAGTACATGTAACAATATATAATCACTTTTTGATAAACTGTCAGACATTTAAGCATTGTAAATAAAAGTGATGTACAGAACTTTATTACGGAATATGAAAACAACAGATTATAATAATTGTTCGTTTAGACTTTAAATTATTGTCAGGTATGATACACGGCAAATTGGCTCTTTATGTGTCCGACTACGTTCGAAGAAATATTTGAGAAAAATTGGATTTTTTAAAAACTATTTAAAACAATGATTGTATTATGTATGTACGTATTGTCAATTATAATGCAAAATACCATAAACCCAACAAAATCATTTGAAAATATTATATATTTTGAGAAATAGGAAAATTTGTTGTAAATTTTAATGAAATTTAACCAAAACGGTTAACATTCTACTGCAGTAATCATATTTCTCTTTGTGCGCAAATTATACAGTATAATGATGAATGAAATGAACCAAAATCTAATAAATTTTGTGAGATGGAAAGAAGTTATGGGTAAAAATATACGTATATATGGATTTTTTCCATCAATTCACAACTTAATTTTTCTGAAAACACCTACAAATAAAAATGTATTTCACCAACAATAAATATTTTGGTTCATATCATTGTCCAGATTATTAAAAACCACACGCTGAAATTTGTAAGTAAAAACTTCTATTAGTTTTTGAGATACCATGTTAAAGGTGGAGAATTTTTATGAATATTAAATTTTTTTGCCTCTAAGTGAACTTAATAACTAAAGTAAGAGAGATGAAATTTAGTATATGGATTTAACACTTAAAGCTCCGAAAAGTAATTCGATGCATAAATATTTACCAAATAAGGGGACTTGTTTCTTGCTCTGAAAAGTTAATATATATGAATTTTTTTTAATTGAATTTTTCTTGAAAATTAATCTACATACTTTTACCAGTCAGAATTTAAGAAAATAATTAAATAAAGCGTTAAATGATGAACTGAATTAAATGATGCCTGAGAGGAGAAATTTGAGCCCTGAGGGTTAATATCAGATTTGCGAATTTCTATCAAATTTTGAATAAAAAACATTCAGAGAAATTTTATCGATCCGTGTTATGGAATATAAATAAGTTACCATTACTATGAAGCAAAAATAATTAGATAAATATAATTTATATACACCATAATATCTATAGATATGTACAAAATTTGATGTCAAACCGTCAAAGATTTGGCTGTCTTTGTGTTTATATTTTTTTATTGCATGTAAACGAGATTATTTACATGCGCGATGTCTGAAATAAATGAATTTGGTATGTTATCTTGTGATTAAAATTACAATTCTCCCTCAAGTCTTGATATTAGTTGGCAATGAAAAAGTCTTCAATATTGCATATTTGATTTTTAGTACTTGTGCATTAATCACGTATCATAAAAAATAATGCTTCTGATATCTCTAGATTCATGCCAAAGATCTCTGTTATGTTGCTAATTTTCTTCAATGCCTGGAAACTGATGAAGAAGTACAATTTTTCTTAATATGCTACGAAGTGCATTGCTGTCGTATGTGGAACTCTGAAAATAAAAATGTTATCATTCATAGTGCTCTTTATTGTTTATAATTCATGAGCATTGGGTTTGTAATTACGTCCTTTTATTAGAGACATCCCTTCACTAGAGAGCAGACGAGAAAGTTTTCAAGAGACTATTCCATTTTTTTTTTTAAGTTTAGTTGATTTAATGAGGGGAAATACATATTTGCGATTGCAACCAGTGGCGGTTTTTGGAAATATGAGGCCACAAGCACTGATATATTTTGTAGATCCTGCTCTGTAAACTCCTTTCGACCAAAAATAAGCAGCAAGATAAACTTATTTCAATTTTAACTTTATGTTAATATTAGTTTTGAGATATTTTTTATGTACTGAAAGGCAATGCCTAATGCATTTATAACTTTTTTTTTTACTTCTACATATACCATGCCTTTTATCAAAGCATTCTATATACTGAGTCACTTTTTTATTGTTTCTTAATAAATAAATCTTGTATTTTATTACATACATATAATTTAAAGCAGCAATCATTGAGTTCTTTAGCTATTTTCATCATTCATGTTTCAAGGAAGTAGTTCAATTTTTATATCAAGATTATCTATCCAAACCCTGGTAAACATGCTACCGGTGTGCGAATTAGACAGAGAGGTGATGCAAAACTACTATGAACTCATAAAGTTAAAGAAAATAATTTGCAGTCGCAATGAATAGAGTCATTGAAATTGAATGAGGTATAAAGGAGAAACATAAATAGAATTTATTTCTATTTTTTATTATTCTATTCTACAAACATCTATTCATTTTTATGTATGAAATTTGTGTATTCTTTTAGAATCGTAAAGCTCGGTGTTCTTTCAGAGTGGTAATGATGGAAAATATTTATTGTATTTCGTAATTCGTTTAATATTCACTCAAAATTCACGAAATTGATGTTAAGACATGTGATTAAAATAATTTCTTTTAAAATTAATCAAACATAGAATATATATTTAGACCACAGAATAGTTACATTTTTGAAAATTAAGATGGTGCAAAATTATTCCTACTACAATATTTTGTGGTTACTGCGAAAAACACTAAAATTTAATTAAAATATAAAGCCCCCAGAGTTGGTTTCCCCCAAAATTTCTGAAATAATATGTAATAAAGTTGTTAATGTTGTAAATAAAAATCCTTTAGAATTTTTTAAATAGTAAAAAAAATATTTATACCATAAAATAGTTAATATAGTTGAAAAGATAATTTTTTGAAAATTAAGATGATCCAAAATTATTTGTATTGTAATATTTTCAGAAGTCACTGCAAAAAAACGCTAAAATTTCATTAAATGATTAGTTAAAATTTCAAACCTGAAGGACTGGTTCCCCTAAAACTTTCTCACACACTCTCTAATAAAACTATTACACGAGAGTGAGATTTGCATTGCATTTATGTACAATAGTTATAAAATACTAAACTCTACTTGAATTTAGCATCTTTACTCAATCTGCTGCGACTTTGAATCAGACTTGTTTGGCGCAGTATAACCTTCATATTGGTTCTTGTGCCACAAAACTTCAAACCAAACCAATCTGCTGTGTCTCCTTTGAGAGTTATTCAGTGGTTAATCCTTGGTTAGCACCTGTAGTAAATAGACCTAAAAATATGTTTTATACTTTAGATAATTTTATTATGCTTATAACCTTTGCGTATGGCAAGCAATATGTTGCCAAAGATTTATTGGAAACGGATGAGCGATACGACAACTCAAAGGAGACATAAATATTTATTTTCATTTATGTATATAACGCTTTTAGTAATGTAATTTTTACCTTCCTCATGTGAACAGCAAAAATAATGAGCAAAATCTGTTTCCATGTTCTTAAACTATAGCTTTAACTTAATTTCTGAGCTCTTTCCTTACCTATGTCTAGCTGGAATTTTACTGAAAAATTTACTTTACATTTTTAAATTCCTGCAAAAAAATTTTTTTGATAGTTTACTAAAAATTAGTAAAATTAATAAGGTGTCATTTGAAATACTACTTTTAAATAGTGGTCAAAAATAATATTTTAGGGAGTTTTCTCTATCCATATTTAGGAAACCACAATATCTACCTTGCAAGACATATTTGTAAGAAATTTAAAAGTTTTCTATAATACCCACATTGATCCTTCCATACACACGAGCATGCATGCTATCTTATTATTGTTGTGATTTTAAAAATTATTTGTTGTTGTCATCGTATATTGGATTTAGTTGGCGTAAAAGCCATATTTTGGCCAAACCGGACCAGACAAATAGTTTAAATTATTTATATAGCAGATTAAAATGGAGATAAAAAAATTAATTTCTTTTAACAATGATTAAAAATTTAACATTTGAAATTGTTAATTAAAACAAGAAAGTAGAGCAGAGACGATTTAAAAAGGCAATAAAATCTAAATATATTTATAAAATACAGTGCTTTTTAAGAAGCTCAAAATATTATTATGAGGATATTTACCCCCTAAGTCTTGTAGTGTTAATGATGGCGACGAAGGTATCATTAGAAATACTATTTTTAATGTGGTCAAATGTAATATTTCTGTGAGTTTTCTCTATTCATATTTAGGAAACTACACATCTCTCCCTTTCGAGATAAATTTATACAAAATTTAAAAGCTCAATATAATACCCACATTGATCTTTCCATACAGGCGAGCAAATGGTAAAGTCTACACAGAATGTCCGACATATCGGGTGTGTCTTATGCAAAGATGAATTAGTTAGTTAAAGACGAGTTACTCAGTGAATTACAACTAGAAAAGTTACAGTGAGTTACAATCTATTGATCTGAGCTAAGAAAAAAATTATCAATTTGTTTTGATTCATTTGTATAATTCGGAAGGAAAAATTTCATCGGTTGACCCAATTTTAGTCTTTACGTATAGCCTCTACAACTATATCAACAAAACAATATAGCAGTTCTAATCATTATTTGTTACTGCAACATTACGAAACAGAAGACTGAATTTGGAATTAGTATGGCAGTAATAATCTTTCACCCTCCGGTCTGATTTACTCTGTAGAAGTCTCCTTCTCTATTCTTGTCTCCTGAAGAAGATTTGAACTACCCAGGGAATCGGTTACGATATTCTATTCCCGTATTACAATGCCCCATTTCTTGAAACAACCGAACAATAAAATGGGATTGCTCAGAGCTTCATAGGTGCTGCCGATGACATCGTATAACATCTAATCAAACCCTGTTATTAAGTTTATCGTCGTTCCGGAATGAATTCTTTCGCTCAAAGTTCACTTCAATAGCGGCAGTAAATCGAATGCTGCAGTTTATATTTTATGAGACTTTGAAATCGTTAAGAATTGTAGATATAAATATGCAGCAAAAATATTCAGGCAAGCATTTGTCTTATTTTGAGTTTAAATGGCAGGAGCTATTAATTTATTTGCGATTTCCTGTGTTTCTGTTTCTAAAATGTCTTACGTTTTCGGTCCTAGTTGATTGTTGTAATAAGGGTAAGTATAATAATAAGAGCAATGATTATTCAGCATGATTTTAAAGCACAGTTTTAGATTTTCCTACCCAGATTAAAAATTTTTCTAGATACATTCAGATCTAAATGTTTTTAAACTTGCTTTAATAAGTGAAACAAAATACCTGGTTTACTGACTGCTTGCGCTTAATAAGTTTACTTGCTTCAGTTAGTTTTTTAAAAATAATTTGCTTTATTTTTCTCTGAAATACAAAGTATTTGATGATTTTTTTTCATGTTCGACAATAAATAATATTTTACAAAATATATTATTAAACACATGTACATATTCAGAAATTAAATTGTTCTATCTAATTGAAACTGCGAGCCGCGGTGGCCCGGTGGTAAAGTCTCGGCTTCGGAACCGAAGGGTTTCAGGTTCGGGTTTCAGATTCCACCGAAGAACCGCCGTGTGAGAAGGTCTGTTGCACGTTAAATCTGTCAGGCCAAATGTCCTCCCGCTGGTGTGGAGAGGGGGGTGCCAGTTCAGATGTCGTCCTCGTCATCTGACCGTGGTTCAAAATTACGAGGTCCGTCCCAAAATAGCCCTCGTGTTGCTTTAAACGGGACGTTAATATAACTAAACTAAACTAATCGAAACTGCAACTCATGTAGGTGATACTCTGATTATCTAAAAATGTAATTATAATTTAGAAGAGAAAGTGGAATTTGCTTATATCTTCCTGATCTCAAACATCATGCTTACATTTCGTATTCCTCTACATTGTATTAAAATATCTCTTATTGAATGTACATATCAAAACCAGGCGAAACACCCTCATAGTTACATTTTATTTAGAAAGAAATTTTTTAAGGTTCATATTTCTTTCCGTTAAATTCAAACATTTTCCTTTCTTTTATTAAATATTCTGATTAATATCTTCTGATAATATCTTTTATAATATTATTAATGTCTTCTGATTTTCCGCTATTGAAAGCTAAAGAAAGACTTTGTTTAATTTCTGTGTAGATTACAAAAAAAAAAAATGAAATGAAATTATCACAAAATTTGGAAAATATATGAATCGCATATCATGATTTTTACTATTTATTACATGAAGCACTCAAAACTGATATCTTGTTCAAATATTAACCATAGTAGGAAAAAAAACACTGCCTTGGGTTATGTACCAGACCTTTTATAGTTCCGGAGACATGGTAGAGAAGGTACTAGAACCTTCAAGCATATCCCGGTTCCTTGTGGCTCTATCACAGAAATTCAGGAAGATTCTATTTTGTCACCAAAGTCGCCTAATGGTCACGAAGTTTGTTGCCAAGCTTACAAGTGATTAAGTTAGCAGTGCTGAGAAGCAACATTACAGATTTGTAACAACATAAGCCCATTTTGGGCTCTGCCATTGGTGTAATACAACACTGCGTATATGCTAAGAATATAAATATTAATTAATGTTAAAAATTAACCGTTTTTTTAATTAATTCGTTGTTGTTTTTTTTTCTAAAATATTTTATGATTTTATATGTTTGGGATCGAAAGATGGAGAAAATCTATCCTCTGGTTTGGATTTATAGAAGAAATAAAAGTGCTTCAGTTTTATTACTAAAGATCGAAGTTTCTTATCACGATGCAGACCATGGACTTCCACAAATAATCCTCAAACCGGATAATAGAGATTTTACTATTCTCTAAAGTTTTACGTTTGGACAGTAATATTTTAACAGCTTTCCTCAGTTATAAATAATTTATTAGAAGTACTCTTATTCCATGGTCATTCTGTTTAGTTAAAACAGTTTTACTACTTTAAGCATTAAATTCGCCGACATTTTAAATACATATATAGCTTAATCATTGCTAAGTTTTTGTAAATAAATTTCAGTCATTTAAAAGCGGTTATTCCGGGTGTATTAATTTTATAAGAGATGGGTGTCGAAAAGCAACATTAAAGCCATTGTATTTTATTCTGTTTCAAATGAAAGAAAATGTTGTTCAAGCGGTGGAATTGATTACTTTGATTTTGGGTGAATATTCTACGATTCATGTAACTATAGAAACTCTTATGCAATATTCCATGGTTTATCATCAAGTTTAGTCTTAAGGATGATTACCTTCCAGGTGCTGTAAAATTCGGAATTGCAAATTTTGCTGGATGAAAATCCATATCAAACTCTAGATAAGTCATGCCTAATTTTTTTGAAATTTTCTTGAATATTTAGTTGATTTTTAACCTTGATATTAAACAATGCTGAAAAACACTTATCCCATTTTTAAATGTCGATTCTCTTTCTTATATAATTGGATGAATAAGGATATAAAAAAGTTCGGAAATGCCTAACACAATGAACATAATATATAATCCATACTATTCAGCTAAAATGGTATGAATCAAATGTATATCAAGCATTTTAGTTTAAAAGTATTTTATTGGGGAAGCTATTGATACATTGCTACATAAAATATTTAATCTAAACTTATAGCAACCATTAATCCTCATAAACTGACTTGCCGCTAAAGATGAATAATTGCTATCAATTTTTGATGCAATACATATGATTAGGGAAAGATGTTAGTTTAACAGAAGAGTTGGGGAAATATTCATATTATTAATTAATAAATTTTAACACATTAATTAAAAAATTAGTGATTTATATAAAAATATATGTGATAATGGAAATGCCTTTAGCGAGTGTTTTTTTCAGATATAGTTCTTGCCATGAAGGTTATAGTTTCGTTTATTGATTCATTGAAAAGTAACTTTCTCGTAGAATTAAATAAAATATTAAATTAACTAAATTTACTTTTATCAGATTTTAAGTATATCAAGTAACTAATCGATTGTAGAGTATGTGACTTACTTTTCTATCAGGTTTTTCATATATTTCTTATTCGTGATAAATCTACAAATGTAAATTCTCATTCTTTTTATCATTATATATTATTATTTAATTTGACCTTCTTCATATCTATAAAAATGGTATTTTTCCATCAATTTATACTTATTTGGATTTACGGTAAATTATGAATTTTTTTAAAAAATTATCAACTACAAAATAATTTTGAAATTTTTAAAATCTGATTTTCAGTTAATCAATATTTTATCAGCGGCATATAAACGACGCCATATGACGGAAAATTCAGAAAAAATATTTGAAGAATGGATTTCAAAAGTATAATTCATGATGCATAAATAGTCAGAGATTAAAAATAAAAATAATAATCAAAATAACAATATATACCATTTTTCTAATGTGGGCGAACTATTATTCTAAAAGAGAATTTTTTTATAAAAGAATGTATTTAAAAAATATGTATAAAGCTCTTATTTAGTAAACAAAATTCATTTCTTCCAATATTTTTTTGTATTAAAATCAACAGTATCGGTAAAATAACATGTTATATCCAATTGTTTTTATAATTAATTAATTATAGTATTTTTTGGAATAAAAAAATTAATAAAATGGTTGATATTGTTGTGAACATTGATATTATTTTCATTCACTTCATTGATTGCGTTATGCAAGTCGCCTTTTTCAAAGAGCGAAAAATCATTACAAAATTTTATCTTTACGAAAAATATTTCACTGAAATTTAAAACTTATATTCATTCCTTACTTTTAACATTGATATTATTTTTATTAACTTCATTGATTATGTTGCGCGAGACGATTTTTTTCATTCATATTCAAAACTTTCATTAATATTCGAAATTCATTAATATTTAAAATTTATATTCATTCATTACTTTCAATATTGATATTAACTTAATTCCTTTCAGTGATTACACTGTGCAAGAAGTTTTTTTTTTCAAAGGACGAAAACATTATACAATTTTATTTTTACTTAATAGCATTCATTGAAAATTAAAATTTATATTCAATTCGTACTTTCAATATTGATATTAATTTTATTCACTATATTGATTGCATTGTGCACGACGATATTTTTTCCATAGAACGAAAATGTTATACATCTTTATTTTTACTTAACAGCATTAATTAAAATTTACATTTATTCCTTTCAATATAGATATTAATTTTATTCAGTTCATTGATTACGTAGTGCAAGCCGATTTTTTTTTTCTAAGAACGAAAATATTTTACAATTTTATTTTTGCTTAACAGCATTCATTAAAATTTAAAATTTACCTTCATGAAAATTTAAAATTTACATTCATTCCTTACTTTCAATATTGATATTAAATTTATTCTCTTCATTGATTGATTCATTGATTACGTTGAGCTAGATTATTTCTTTTCAAAGAACAAAAATTATTATACCGTTTTATTTTTACTCATTAACATTCACGAAAATTTAAAATTAAAATACATTCATTTCTTTTAAAACAAAAAGACTTCCTAAAATCTCAGTAAATTGTAAGCTTCCTAAACTAATATCCACAATTACCAAACTTCAAAATTAATTCGTCTAAACCGAAACGTTGGCTCATTTATTGGCACGTTTACTCGAATTTCCATTTCTAAACAAGTTTATTAATTTGCTCAGCGCATGACGCGGCATCTGTCGGTGACTAGCAACACTGCCATTTACAAAGTAACTAGATTTTCATTAACGCCAGTTACACGAAAACTTCTCAAATTTCGAATTCCATCAGAGATGAATGAATTTCCAACAAAAATACAAGCACAAAGATATTAAATTCTGTTTTCATTCGGGCGGAATAAAGTCTTAAGATAACAGCCGCACCTGTTTCTCCTATCGAATATAATAATTCTTAATATTTTTATGCGATTTTTAATATCTTCGGGAAAAGCAATTATCGGAGAAAGGATTTCGCCAAATCTTCGCCTGGATTCAATTTCTACGAATTGATGATTTTCATTTGACTTGATGAAGAATTATTTCCGAGTCAATGCACGAGGAGGATTATGGGATACATGCGAGACTCGAACCTCTTCGGGAAAACGTAGCGTCGCTACTGGATTTGGCGTCTTTTTTACTATTTTGTCTCTTTTTTTTTTTTTGTTGAGTCGATTCAGCGGTTTGTTTTCTTTGTGATTTATTTCAAAGGTAAATTACGATCCCCTGGATAGACAGTGAAGAGGAAATGCAAAATAATTGGAAATGATTTATGTTTATTTTTCAAATTAATCTTCGCTCAGTTTCACTGCAAATTACTAATGATGTTTGTTTCTATTATATAGGAATACGAATTGCATTTTGGAATTTGAAAAAAAAAAAAGCCTTTCTTTGTTATTATATGTTGAATTAATTATAATCGATACAAGTTTGCATTTTGGTTAGTAGAATGGTTGAGCCAAAAATACGAAATTAGAATATTTTAATCATAAACCTCAATAATCAAATTTTTACTTTCAATGTTACATAAAAGTTACATTAATGATACTAAATGTGAATTTTAATTAATCTGGTGATATTACATCGATCCAAAATGGGATTAATATCTGCAAAAAGATAGTTATTAAAGACGAATACAGTTATCATTTAATTAAAAGTGTTTAAACAGAAATTCATTACATGTAAGTTATTCGTTATGCTTTTTATTTCTTCTTTATCTGTGTTACACACCAATTTTTAAAATTAAACTAAATCTTGCAATCTGCTCCCATTGCCTCTAATAACTTTTCATGACAATATTGCTTAAAATTACGCGAACATAAAATTGCATTTATTTTTCAAATATGTGCATTAAATAAAAAAAATGGGATGCTATTATTTTCGAAAGCATTTCAGATTCTGTCAGAAACAGTAATTTAGCACTAAAGACCAAATGCCATTTTTAACAACTTATGAACTTTGTTGGTTTTTCATCAATGATACAAAATAAATGATACTTTTATTTACATTCCGAATGTCCGACAAGATGTACTTGCAGACATCCAGTATCTATATATCCCATATATATATATATATATATATATATAATGCTTACAGATTAGGATACCACAGGCCAAGACAAGTATTTTGATGTGTAATCACAAAATATATTGTTATAAGTTAACAAGCCTGTCAACTTATTACAAGCATGTCTAATTAAATTGACCTGCTTGTCACCATAATACTCATTTTGGTGTGTTTTACCAGAATCTGTAAATATTACATGTTTTATCCGAATATATAAATGCATATCACGTTGTATGCATGTATTTGTAATGCATGCACCTTGTATTTGTTTTTTAGCCTTTTTAATATATCAAAATCATGTCAAGGTTTAATTCCAAAAAATGGATGAATTCTAAAAGATGATATCATAATAAATTGATATTTTCTTCCACTTATTATTTTGTACTAACTGTCTTAAATAACCTTAAATAACCTTCTAGTGTACAGGTCGGTTTTCGTTTACTTCAATAAAATCTAGTTTCAAAAACTTGATGATCAGGATTACCACAGCAAAATGTTTAAAATTAAAAAAGTATATTTATAATCTTTCACATATTCTATGTATTTTGTACATGAACCTTGCTAATAGATTTAAGTTCCATGTCAGAAAAGGGCTAATGAAGAGAAACCGACAATTGTATCTTGATAATTGTAGCTTCATTATCATGATAATGAAATTCTGGTTGAAGCTGCTAGTATACTAAACATATTTTTTCTTCTTTAGGTTTCAAAAGTGAGAGGAGTCACGTGATTAAATGTTATATGAAGACATAAAGAAGGGTTAGAAATTCACTGGAATAATTCAGATTCTTGCTAAGAATGAAATAAAAACACATGTTTAAAATTTTGTGTAAGGATTCAAGGAAACATTGTGACAAAGAAAATTCTGGTTACTAAAAAAACTTTTTTTCTTAATTCAAAATTGATTTAAGATTATTTTTTGCTATAATATTTTCAGAAAATGTAGTTGAAAACCTAAAAATTTCGATCAATGCTTTTTGTAAGAATTATCATGAATGTTTTTTGTAAATGAATTGCTACAAATATTCACATTCTCACATTTCGAAGTGTATTTGTATCAAATCTGGTGGTATCATCATTAAATAAAATGAAATGGTCCGTAGAAAGTAAAGCACACAAACACATATATATTTTCGTTATAATTAACAGAAATAAAAAAAAATCTCTAAATGAAGGTAACGTACCATATTTCAAGTGATTGCAATTCAATATACTTGTAAAAGTTTTGCTTTGCAAAATAATTTCATTTTAAGAAAATTTTCATAAATATTTGCAATTATAGGAGGAAAGATTATTTTGAGACTTATTTTGTGAAAAATGATATGTTATTTTCAAACATTCAATACCCTTTCAAATATTATTTTAGAAACTTATATAAGTTTATATACAATGTGAAAAGTGAGCAGTTGGAAAATCTCTTTTCTTGTATCAGTTTTTCATGTAAACTGAATGATATGAAAGCATATTTTGTTTCTTTATAAATAAAAACATAACATAAACCCTTTTACATTGACGTATGGTATAGTTTAATATATTCTTTCAAAATATTTACTTAACTTTATTGAGATGAAAGTATACCCTTTATTTTATTTTGACTTTGAAGTTCTTGAGTAACGAGAGACTATTTGGAAAGCAAACATTCTCAAACATGATTTCAAAAACTCCTTCTCAGTTTACAAAGCATACAAAAAATAAATATGACAAACTAAATAAAAAAATAGAAAAAACTCTGCATTGTATTAAAAAAAACTAACCTGTATTTTATTATAGAAAATAACTGAAAGGCATGTAAAGTAATTTACTTTTCCTGTTCGCTAAACATGGAAACATAACAAAACCATTAACTTCCAAAAGAATGAGCCATTATTCCCTCCAAAAAATTGGCAATCCTTTTTTTCTTGACCGAGACACAACCATAAAAACCAACAGCGCTGTTATAGGTATGATAAAATATAGCTGTATTGATATATATATTGAAAGAAACGGAAAATAACGAAATGGATAAAAATAAAATAAAAAGGGCCAAATAAAAGCAAAGAACAAAAGGGAGGAAAAGATACAATCTCGATTTCAAAGATCACATTTTTTCGGTTGAGTGACCAAATTTCTTTTATCGAGACTGTACCCTCTTTCATCCTTTTAGGTCCAATTTAGGTCGGTAATCTCTCCTCGGCCGGGAGACCATTGTATTTTGGTCCAAGTCATTAACAGTCCATTATTGTCATATGTCGGTCGTTTCGACCAATCATTTAGTGAGGAAGTCCAACCCTTTGTCTTTGGACTTTCTTATTTTGAACTTTTTTTATCTATCAACTTTTACCCAGATTGGTTTAAGAGATTCTGAGGGAAATAATTCAATCGAATGCTTTATTGGCAATCGATGAAGTATTGATGCGGTTGAAGGATTTTTCCATGCAAGGGAAGTAGTGAAATGGGAAGAAAATACATTCAGTCATTTATTTTCCTCATGCTTTCGGTTTGTTAAATGATTTGAAAGTTCGGAGACAATAATGACTTTTCGCACATTATCATATTTCTCGCTAGTTTGTAAACAATTACTTGACATTATTTGTGAGTGAGGTTTTATTTCGATTAATTTTTAAATACCGCAATCAGACAATGTATTTAATTATTTTCTGTTTGGTTCTGTAAGCTTGTTGAATGAGTTCACAGTTTGAAGATAATGAGGATTTCTCAAGCGTATGACATTTCATACCATTTATTCAAAAAAAAAAATGATGTTTATTCGAGATTTTTCATTTTGATTCAGATCTAAATAAGCATTTTTCGATGATTTTATTCGAACGTTAGTTTTATAACATACATCGACAATTATATAGACAATACTTATTATGATGATCCTTTTATAATAACTGGTCTACAGTTTCGACACACTTTTGATTTTATCAATATTTTAATGAATAATATTTTTATTTTAGTTAATACTTGCTTGAACTATTTGAGGGAAGGGTCTTTAGAGCCAAGGCACTTTTACTTAGTTTGAGGTAGTCACAGAAGGAAAAAAAATGGAAGTAATGTACCATTGGTGAGTTCAGTTGAGTAGAAAAAGGACTGCTCACATGCGTTTAAGGTGACATATGAATCAATTCTTTCGATGCAATTTAAACTTCAATAGAAGTTATGGAGTTTTATGGTGGTCTAGTAAGGAAAGGCGTATTTGCTTTGCAGCTAATTTATTCTTGCAATGTGGGATTTTCAAATTTTGAGCTGATAAAAAACATTTCTTCAAAGTTATCTGGAATTATTCATTGAGCTTTGGAGTTTAAAGATATCCATGCAAAATATCATTCTGAATAAATCAGGTAGCATTGGTAATGATACGATGTGCTGAGTTTTGTAAAGCTTGAATTGTGTTTCGATTGGTTCAAGCAGTCAGTTTCCGAATTTAGGCATCGTGACTGAGAATAAATCTTAACACTTGTTAGTACAATAGCATTTTATTCTTTACTGAAAGGAAAGAACATCTACCAGTGACAGAGGTATCGAAGTAAATTTTAGCCCAAAACTTCTTTTCACTGTTGTTTATGGGACTTCTAAATTGAGTTTATTGTCTAGGTACAGCTCAAGGTATTTCACAATTTTTCCCCAAAAACATATTATTCTTAAAAAGTGCGAGTGTAGGTAGCGGTTTCTTTAGCTACCTTTTCCCAAACATAACGCCATAAGTCTTTTCTTTATTGATACAAATACTCTACTTCGTGCACCAGTTTTCAATAAGAAGTCCTGTTTGAAGTGTTTTTGTGACAAGTGAAGTGTGATTGCCCCGCTTAAGGATATCAAAGAAGCAATTGGCTATGAATTTTTTTGGGAAGTTGACTTTAAAGAGGGTATGATGTAGAAGACAAAGAATCTATCTTGAAGTACCACAACTTTCATTTTAGCCTTTGAAGAAAGTATGTCAATTTTTTTAACTTTAAATACTCTTTTGTTGAGAAAATTGGTTATTATTTCAATGAGATAGAAGATGATTGTTAAATGTATAAGGTTGTACATGAGAGCATGCCAAATTTTATCAAATATTTTTCTTATGTCCGAAAAAATCCAACCGGAGTACATTTTGTCGTTAAATCCATACGTGCTGATATTTGGGACGCTCAGAAGTTGTTGAACTAATCCACACACTTCAGAAGTTGGTGAATGGGTCTAAAGTAATATTGCTCGCCAGGAATTATAGCAAGTTCTTTACATTGGTTTTTGTGTCAACTAAACATCTTATTCTGGTAGGTTTTTTTCCAAGTTGTTGAGCTTTTTCATGTTGAGAGTTTTTATTTATTTTTAAGTGGCATATCATGTAAAAGGTTTCATTTTTTTTTTTTATAAAAGGTAACTAAAAAAATTCTTTAGTTCAATATAATTATTAGTTCCTAAATATTTCTCTTACAAATGTAAAGGTTTATTTATTGTAGATGATTGCAAAGACATAAAAAATTTCAAAAAAAATATTAAATGAATTAAATATGGATTTAAATTATTATTTTGTCAGTTATTTAAGATGGATTATAGCATGATCAATTGACGATTAATTTATATTACAATATATTATGAAAAGTAATCATTAATATTTAAATTTATGGTTTCATCAATTTAATCGTATGCTCAATGTAGACATATTATTTCATTATCTAAAATAAATGTATTTCTTACAACTTTATTTACACGATAGCTAAGAAATAGCATTTTTAATTGACTTGCATACTGAACTCGTTCAGGGCAGTAGTTCTAAGCTGTTACCTAGTCAAGTACAAGCTACTTTGTGTCAGTAAAATACGTTTTCAAGAAATTTAGATATTTCAAACATGCACATGAGATGTTTCTCAGAAGAGTGAGGATTTTATGTGTTCTATCAATTGGAATATGTAGGATTCTATACTGTGTTAATATTCAGATATAATATTTTGTTTGAAGGAAAATTTTAAAATATACCTTGCTTAA
>JAPMOQ010001652.1:1824141-1837013 GCA_026543055.1 Argiope trifasciata
TAGATACTGATATAAGAAATAATGAAATACTGATTTATTTGATTTGAATATGTAAAATTGTGTTGTTTCTTCTGAATTGTTCCTCTTTTAACATGAAATATTGATAGGTACTGATATAAGAAATAACGAAATATTTGCTTATTTGATTTGAATATGTAAAATTGTGTTATTTCTTCCGAATTGTTCCTCTTTTATTATGAAATATTAATAGGTACTGATATAAGAAATAATTAAATATTGATTAATTTATTTGCATATGTAAAATTGTGTTATTTCGTCCCAATTATTCCTCTTGTAATATAAAATATTGATAGCTGCTGATATAAGAAAAAATGAAATATTGATTTGTTTGATTATTTATTTGATATGCATATGTATGTAAAATTGTGTTATTTCTTCCGAATTGCTTCCCTTGTAATATAAAATATTGATAGCTACTGCTATAAGAAATAATAAAATATTTATTTATTTGATTTTCATATGTAAAATTGTGCTATTAATTACAGATTATTAATTACTTCTTGTAATGTAAAATATTATTAGTTTCTAATTTAAGAAATAATGAATTATTTGTTTATTTGATTGCATATATAAAATTATGTTAATTCTTCCGAAATGTTAATCTTGTAATGTAAAATACTGTGTTACTGCTATTAGAAATGAGGAAATATTTATTCATTTGATTGTAAATGTAAAATTATGTAATTCCGTTTTATTCCTCTTGTTTCACAATGTGAAATTTCAACAATATATGTCCCTCCAGGTAATTGTAATTGTTTTATTCTATAGGGAAGGCTGACTGTACGAAGAATGAAACAGAATTTGTTTAAAAAATGCTATATTTTAAAATTCATGGTTTTCTCACATTTCTCATTTATTAATTCTGAATTTAATTAGATTTAGAAACTTACTAACGTATTAGATTTTCCTATTGGTGAAAAATATAATTCATTTACTAAAATTTCACATTTAATAAAATTTATTCAAATGTTAAGGAAATATGTTTGCATGTGCATTATACATATATAAATATCGTATATCCTTCTTGTTAAAACAAAATTTCAGGTTTTATTTTCGGTTTTGCACAATTTTTATTCCATATTTATTAAACGCCTTCTTTTTCGAAATAAAATCTGAGTCCAATTGTTATGATAGAACATTTAATTTATTTCTTTTAATTGATGTGTTTGCGTCTTATCGCACGCTCATTATAATTTCTATATTTGAAAAATCTAGGACCTTATGGGAAATTTTCTTTAAAGAGCTTTGTTATTAAGACTATATAGTATCATAATAAAAATATCAACATGAAAAGGAAATAATAACAATTACGATTTTTTAAAATTTTTTTATGGAGGAGTATATGGAGGGGTGGCTTTCCTCTACAATTTAAATTTCATGTCTAAATCGATTTAATAATATTTTAACTTTCCTGAATATTTTAAGATTCAAAACTTGATTAACACTTCATTAACCTCAATTTCATTTTTAAATATTGTTTCATTCTTAAAGTTATATAATTAAAAATATATGCGATATATATCTGAGTGAAATAATTAACAATATGGGTTTCTTTATTAATGTTCAGCGTCTTTTTTTTTCTTTAAGGTTTGAACTAACAAATATCGAAAGAAAAAAAATTTCAAGTTTGTAATGAGGTTTTATATATTGGTATTTTTATTTAGAACTTGTATTTCAATGTTTTGTTATTTTTATTTCTTCTTCAAATTAATATTTACTTCGAACTTAACTTTTTAAGTTACTAATACACATAATGTTTTCAAGAGGAGACAAATTATTAAAAACAATAACTCTAAAATTCAAGTATTTGTAGATAGTAGTATGAGACTTTTGATTTCAGTGCAGATATTACAGATAAAATTAAAGATATAGTTATTGCTCCTTACAATATTTGGGACATTTGAAATGTCTAAATTATCATTAAAAAAGCAATGTATAAATCCATGGAATAAAACCTCAAACAGAATAAATTGAGCTGATTTAAAACCGAGTAAAAATTAGAAGCTATTGCATATAAAGTGGATTAGTTTAAAATTTGTTTTATTTTTTCTAATGTACTGCCTTTGTGAAAATATTAAATTCAGGAGAAGACGTAAATGAATCATGTTTGTAACCAATGTTGTTGATACAAAGCAAAAATATGCATAAAAACTGTATATTTAATCATATTGCTATAAAACAGTGTTTTTATGAATTTTTATAACTTAGAAATAATAATAAAAATCATGCATTTATAAATGCATCTGTTTTTATTTTAGGACTTTTCAGTCTTTAAATGTATTTTTTCGCATATTCTACTTTAAGCAAGTATTTTCAATTATTTTAGACATTTTTCAGTTCAAAATAGAAGCCTAGAAAATATTTTTTAGATAATTATTTTATATATCCGCAATGAAAAATTATATAAAATTATTTTAAATTGGGTAAAGGTTTCCGAGATATAAATACTGAGCAAAAAAAGTCAGTCAACTTTTGTAAAATCTTCATGCTTCATTTTGAAAAATTTAGATACGAAAATATTTATTAACTTTTAGCCATCTCAAATCTTCGATTCCAAAGTAATGTTTAGTTTCCAATAATCTAAGAAAAATAAATTACTTGAAATAACCAAAGAATATTGTATTAAAGATAAAGTAGTTTGTAATCGATTAAAAGGCTCCAAATTTTTTCCCTCTTTTGCGTTAATTAAAAAATATGAATTTGATACCAAACTAACTTATTTGTCAGTACGAACTTAACAGTATAAAAAAGTATATATAACAATATAAAATAAGTTATATTAGTTAGTATAAGTTATATTCATTAATATTAGTTATAGTAATTAATATAAGTTATATTAATAATATAAAAGAAAAAGTGTTCGAAAGAAGTTATAAAAAATATATATTCTCTCCAAAACAAAATCAAAAGTGCACTGCATAGCTTTGAAAAAGTATTAAATGCTTGTGGGGATCATTTTTTATATTCATGATTTCTAAATTGCATGCTTAACATTTTGCAGACAAATGAGTATCAACCCATTTTATACGTGCTACAAGAAAAATATATTGAAAAAGCAATGCTTTACATGTTTCCTATAGGGATAAACAAATCTTTTTCTTTATGGCTTTCTGTCTTTTCGCTTCGTCCAGATGATCCGTCTCAACGCCTGAGGTCATGGATTTGTGTGGTCACTGCAATGGTCATTTGTCATTGTCAAGAAATCATTCCGTAAGGGCCTCTTTTTCCTCTTTCGCCGTCCAGAGAATGTACCTGAGTCCACTAAATTGTCCACTAATGGAATTGGTTGTTGAGAATGAACAACTTATTAGATAGATCAAACTTTTTCCTCTGCGTGTTGCTTCGTTAGAACATGTATAATAAATGGGTCTAGTAGTTAAAAACGTTGTACAAAATCAATCATACGATTTTTTGGATAAAGCATTGAAAACTACTAGGGATATAGTTTACAAAAGAAAAAAATAGATACTTGTTGATTTTTTTTAAAAACTTCTAATAGTTCTGTTTAGAGTAATGATAAGATACAATGTTTGAAATTGAACAAATAGACAGACATAGTGTTTTCAATTGATTTGGTTCAAATTTGACACCAATTTATCTCAGCATTTTTTTTTTTTAGAAAGAAGGAAAAAAAATAATATAGCTTGCTTTAAAACATGGAAAGACGAAACAATTTTTGAAATTGAACAAATAGACAGACATCGTGTTTTCAATTGAATTGGTTCAAATGTGGCACCGATTTTGATGAGCCATTTTTTTTCTTTTGTAGAAAGACGAAGAAAATTTAGTATAATTTGCTTGAAAACATAGAAACAGGATAACTTACATCGTTTTTTAAATATTGTAACCGTGTACTTACAATAACACAGACATAAAGATATATTTCAAGAAATATGATTTCCTGATTAACACATTTAGGTTCTTCAAAATATCTTCTAATTTTCAAATATTTAAAAACATTTTATGTCTCATTTTATGCATAAGAACAAAAATATATAAACTGTATTGTAAATATAATAAAATGCTAAACTTGAAATTTGAGTAATAAATTTCCATAGAATCTTCTGTTTTAATTAAACTGCAGTAGATTCAGCTGAATTCTATAAATTTAATTTATAATTTCTATTTAATTTACGTGCTTTTGTAAGAATAAATAGTATTTATACCAAATTTTGGCAAATTTTTTGCAGTTTCCTTAGATTGTATTATATAATTTTATTCACCTCAAAAAAACTCTTTTATGGAAAAAATAGCAATATCTCGCACAGCAATAGCAATAAAAAATAACAATACAAGTCTCGTAATATTCTTCCCTGTTTGAAAACTAAAGAAAAGTATTCTGCTTAGTACTGTATGTTTTACATAAAGAAAAAACTAAAATTAGAACATTGCGAAAGTTAGACTATGCATAAACCGAATATTTAGTGGTTTTTAATAGCACTGTGACGCTATTACGATGTTTCACTTTTGTAATAAATAGGCACGTATTTATTGCAAAAAATAAAACTACGATTAAATAGTAATATTTTTATCTCCCTGACAGCATAATGCTTAAAATTATTTTCTGGGACGAATCGTGAATATTTAAATCATGCATAAGAGATTTAATTAAAAATAAAACCTTGCGAACTGTTTGCGAAATGCGGCTACAGCATTTTCTAATTTTAAATGAAAAGTATTGTTTAAATATTTAGAAGTATTTGCTTATAATTCTTTTTCAAAATAAAATTCCTTCCATTCTTTAACTGACCAATAACTATCTCAAACCTTTTACCAAAGTTATTTAATTCAAATTTTTATTTGTATAGTTGCAAAAAAAAGTTTTATAGATGTCCTTAATGACTGCATGGTTGTAAACGTTTTGCGGAATTGGATTTAGTAATTTATAAGCATGTTATTATTGATATTAAAGCCTTAAGCTGTAAATTTATCTAGAAAATTCCTTACAAATGCCTGGACTTTTTTTTATTTTCTGCAGTTTCTGCTCTTAATGTCTATAAATGCTTTCTTGGTTTGCATTTCAGCTTCAATTTTCATAGACGTGATTTGTGATCCCTAGTGCAATAAAGCGTCATTTTAATATCAGAAAAGATTTTTAAAATTTGAATTTATATTTTTTTAATATCATGAACTAATATTTATAAAGTCAAAGAAAATGTAATAAATTCACTAAACGTAATATATGTAATAAATATAAATAAATGTAATAAATCCATTAAATGAATTACAGATAAATAAATGCAATAAATCCATAAAGTGTAATAAATATTATATAAATAAATGTAATAAATCCATCTTTTCAGAATGTGGTTATCAACTATAATCTATTCGTCTACAATTTGAGAATAATATTTTTGCCGATTTCATAACAGGAATTTAATTTTTTCAGAAATGAACTTTTCAATCATAACAATAAACAATAATGTTCTATTACTTAAACCAATTAAATATACATTTTTACAATGAACACTATTGGATTTGTGTTTTTGTATTTTTATTAAAAGATTTTAAAGTTAGTTGTCAGATCAGATATTAAAATATAATAAGCCAATAGAATACATTCTATTTTATCAGATTTTAAAATAGAATCATTTCGAATATTTTTAGAATGCGATCCAAGGGGAAATATGCTGATCAAATATATCTGAATTCAGCCCACTGACTAAAAACAATAAGAAAAATTTGAAAGAATTTACATTATCGGGCAAAAGCATATATCATTAATTTATAATCCTATTTTAAGTACACCAAAGTACATAATTAAAATCTTTTCAAGATATGAAATTTGAGTCGACTCTAAAAATTTCACACAATTCAACATGTCATTAAGTTTTATGAAAATGTATAATGATTTTTCATTGCAATTAATGATATTGAAAAGTTTGCTATTTAACAAATGAACTAAATATACATAGCTATAATATTTGCTAGAATATAATTGAAATAGTCAGATACTTTCGGGTATATTTGGTAAAAAGTATATATTTTCGAACCGTAATTTGTATCTGATTTCTAGTGAATTATAAAAGTTTCTATTGAACAAATTTCTTGAAACTCTATTGAACAAATATATATCGAAATACAATTTCTTTTGAAAATATTTAAAAGGATTGAATTACCTAATGTATTCCACCAACTCCATTCGTTTGATAATTTTTAATGAAATAATAAACGGAAAATATTCAGGAATAGTTATATCCGCAGGAATATTTAAGACATTTAATCATTTTCATTTTCTTTCGTCCTATTTCAAGATGCTTTGCTGCAGTCTGAAATATTTGGATTTTAAAAGCTCAACCCTAAGAATATAAACTTTTCGAGAATGCTGACATTTCGCCATCGTTTCCCTACTTTAGAATAAAGTCGTGAAAGATAAAATGTCTGTAGTTTTAATTAATTTTAGCTTCTATAGTTAAAAGCTAATAATATTCACAAATTTTAGGAAATATTTGTGGGAAGATAACTTCTACTGTTACTTTAAATTAATTATAAAATTATTATATGTTGCATTACTGCATTTGCATGTTTGAAAGTCTACCCCCAACTGCTCTTGGAAAAAGAACTCTGAATTACTGCGACAGAATTGTGGCTTATCTTAAGGGTCCTTACAGGCCACGGTATAACCATTCCCGTAGGAGATACTTCACATTATTAGTAGTATGTGGCCAACTCACATCATGTTGGTATAAAGCAGGGAAAAGTTTAATTACTTTTAGCTTCTATAGTTAAAAGCGAATGATATTCAATAATTTTAGAAAATATTTGGGCGAAAGTAACTTCTACTGCTTCTTTTAATTAATTATAAAGATAATATATGTTGCATTACTGTATTTGCATGTTTGATAAAAACATACCACAGATGTCTACTCCCAGCTACCCTTGGAGAAAAAATTAGTGAAGAGCCGCCACAAAATTATCAGCAATTGTGGCGTATCTTAAGGGCCCTCACAGGCCACGATACAACTATTCCAGTAGAAAATACTTCCCATTACTTGTAATAACACATTCCCGTTACTTGTAGTGGTATATTCCCGTTATTTGTAGTAGAACATTCCTGTTACTTGTAGTAGTACACTCCCGTTACTTGTTACATTAGTAGTTGTTGACCACATACTACTAATGTATTGTGGGACCAATTCACATCATGTCTGTATAAAGCAGGGAAACGAAAACCCTCACCTTGAAGAAAGCTTCTCATTCCCACTTTTAAGAGGCTTCCCAAGGAAGTATGCTTTAAAAGAATATAACTGTGTTATTTTCCGATTAGTGAATTTAATTGTGAGCTATCAATTACAGTTTAGAAAGAAAATGTGATAATTGCAGTTAAACAAGTGAAAATCGTAGAGTTAAAATTTGATAGAAAATTAAATCGGCACTCATACTATAATAGCAAAGATGATGCTGGTGTTAATTTGCTCTATATGGATTTTTTTAAACAGAGAGATAAACTATTAAAAAAAACTTCTTGCTTTTATTTCTGACCATGCTAATAAGTTTTTAAAGTTACTTCTTCATTATAATCCCTTTTGCTTTTATGCTATTTACTGGAGAGATAGCATTTTGAAAGTGTGAAAGCAATTATTATGAATGACTGGATCAAAAATCCCTACAAAACAACGGGTGGAAAAACAAAGGATTATTAGAATAAAGGAGCTGTATTAGTGGATTATAAAGTATTATGCATTTGCGACATGGGAAAATAATGTATTACTTGATTAAAAAATCATAAAGCCGGTAAATCAGCAAATAATTATTATTACGAAAACATTTATTCTTTTAAATATAGTTGGTTGGTACTCGGCGCGTTGCTGCCACTGAAAAAAAAATAACATTAAGTGTAATCAATCAACCATTTGGCAATGTTTTATCGAAATAGGATAAACGGTACGGCAATATATAAAATATTATACTAACAAATAAATATTCATTTTTATATATTATATTTGTGTATTCTTTTAGAATTGCAAAATTTGGTGTTCTTTCAGAATGACTATGAATGAAACGATTTATTGCATATAGACTGATTCGTTTAATATATTTTCAGTATTCTCAAGTTTAATAAAAGAAATTTTTAGAAAATGTGATTAAAATAATTTCTTTTAAATTTTATTAAACAGAAAACATGTTTATACCATAAAATCGTTAATATAGTTTAAAAGACAATTTTGTAAATTAAGGTGGCGCGAAATTGTTTGTACTGTAATATTTTTAGATGTTACTGCGAAAATCGCTGAAATTTAATTAAAATTTATGTATAAATAAAGCAACCGAATTCGATATTAATCGAACGCAATTAAAATATTATGAAGTTGAATAAATTTTGTACTTTTTGGAACGAATAAGCATGCTGAATTTAATTTTTTTCATCTTAATGTGATAAATTTCATAAGAAATCTATCATTTCTTACTCGTTCAGAATTACAGGCTTCCTACGTTAACTGAATTCAGCGCTAAGTTTCGAAAGTAAGCTTTTATTACTATTATTTACTTGACTTCTCCAAATGAAAAATCCGGTATGTCAATAATATATTTATTGTATTAAATACCTTCCATGTATCTGAAAAAGTTTAAACGAAAAACTTTGGTTCTAAGAAGCGTATGTTTTTTGAGAATACAGGAGAGATATCCTTTCATATGATGAATGTTAAGCAAAAAAAAAAAAAAAAAGTCGTATACTTTATTTAATGACAATTTTAAGCAAACTTCAAACGATTTTGTGTTGTATCACACACTCCATACACCAAGCTGAATCATTTATGAGAAGGAAAATCGTTCTTTTTATGAGAAATAATGAAAAAGCTTCGCTTGAGAACAAAAAAGAAAGAACAATTTTCGCCCGAGAAAAGCTTGTTAACAAAACCCGTATATTTAGCATTGTAGTAACGAGCTGTCTTTCTTGGGTGTTGTTTTTCTTCTAAAACTTTCCGGAGTTTCAAACTAAATGAAAAAAAAAAGAAGAGAAAATACAAAAGAAGGGGAAAAAATTCTGAAATGTCTTTAGCTTTCTTGACAGAGAAAATTGAATTTTAAGGATAAAAAAATCAAGCTTCGTTCGTAATGGAATAAACTCGTTATTTCGTAATTGCACGGTGAGAAGGCCCTTTTAAGATAAAATACTCAAATTCTCGAGCGAGCTAATCAGCAAGATTCGAATTGAAAACAATTAACGAAATCTGTTTTCCTTCTCGCTTCTATGGAACGAAATATCTGTAATTTGTTGCTCCCCGTTTAAGAATAACAACGTAGCCTTAGAGATTGAATTGGAATGTTTCTGTTAACAATGCAAAGAAAAATACTTCTCTTTTGGGTGAAATTAGAAAATTCTATTTAATTTCAACATAAATTAATGGTGCTGATTTATAAATATCAGTTGATAAATCCGGTTTTGTTTCAAATAAAAATAGTTTTAAATCTGGTTTGATTTCTGTATACATAATTTTATAGAAAATATTATAACATATCGAGCATTAAAATTCTTATTTTCAATAAAACTGAGAGTATAAAATTCCTCCAATTGCTTTTTAAATCACACAGTTTTCAAAAAATTAATTAGTGGCAAAAACCTATTCTTAAAAGAACCTAAAATTTTAACTTTCCCTCAACGTTATGAGTAAAATTTAAGGAATAATAATTTATTAAATACTATATCGGCGACTGGATGACTAATAATTTCAATGATTTAAGATAATATATTCACTTAATAAGAGTAGAAAGCAGTAATTTTGCTAAAACTATTTTTTCTCTTTAAGGAATCAAATGTTTTAATTAATAAAATTAAATATTTATTTACCTGGTAAAACATTCATTAAAGCATTCTTTATTAACATATTCTTTTAACAGAGTTTGTGAGTAAAATCTAAGGGAAGAGTTATTCTTGAATAACTTTGATTTCTACAGTTTAAAAACTATTTACATTTTTCCTTTTATTTAAATAATTACTTTAAAATTAATCCTGATTTATTGATATCATTTTCTAATTTCCTAATCTTTTTGATGAAGTTTATTTCTTCTGAAATATGTCAAAAGCACATGTCATTTAAAATAAATCTTTCCTTTAACTCTTGTTATGTTAAGAGACATGTATCTTTTTCTCCACTAATACGAGCACATGCTTTCAAAAATTAACTAAAATCAAATCATGTATTTTTCATCATGTAAGCATGAATTTCTCAAAGAGAGTATGTTCTTGGATATTTTCAAACTGTTAAATCTCGACGATAACGTTTGACTAATGCATTGAATAAATATGTTTATTCTTACTGCAATGGTAACTTTTAAAATTTATTTATTAATGATGATAAAATGATGAATTGTGAACATTAATGAATTGTCTCTTTTTAATTAATTTCTAGATAACAAATGCAACTTAAATTATAAACCATGTGAACGAAATCCACATTACACTCTGAAAAGAAGTTTATTTAGCTTCAATTAATCTCTGTGAGAATCATTTTTTTTCTGCTTCATAATTACGAAGCATCTCAAGTAAAACTACTGTAATTGTCAAATTATCCGAGTTCTAGATATAATTTACCATCAGCTTTGAACTTTTCTAGTTAGGAAAGTGTATTATTGGTATCACATTTGGTTGATTTAGATAATAACTAAGAAACCGATGAGTTAAAAAATGCATGTTGTTTTTATACCTAAATTGAAGATTAATTTCAAATTTGTAATCATATTTGTAATCTGGTAGACTCTCTACTCATAGCTATGTCGATTCAATAATTCAAAAAATTTTGAAGCTAAAGAAATGAAATTTAAATTTTGTGATATTGACATAAAAATCGTTTGCAAGTATTAAATTTAAGAGTTTCAAGAGTCAAAGGAAAAAGATTCGCTATACAATGAAGTTTATTCGCTATACAATGAAGTTCAACGAAGACTTATCTTAAGTGTTTAAGTAAAAAAAATAATATGAAAATCATTGCAATTTCTTTTAAATTAGAGAACAATTGAAATAATAATTATTCATCAGATTATACAAGATTTTTTTTCAGGAAAGTGTGATCAAATGTCTGATTTCAATTAATTAATAATCTAGTATATATATCTTTTTTATAATATATCTATTGACACAAAGTTAGAACTACTTAAAAGTTTATTCCAGAAATAAGCAGCTGATTTTAAAAATATATAATCAAAGACTATGTTTTCAGTTTAAAGTAGTTGCGCATAAATTTCTTGGGTTACAGCTATATTAAAAATTTCTTTTTATTGCCAATGCGTTTTATATTACAGGTATACTCCAATGCGTTTTATATTACAGGTATTAACTTTCATTTTTACATTCATAGTAGTATATCTTTCTCCCAAACAGACTCAATTACTGTTATCCAATGTTGCCCTATTGCATTTTTACTCAAAATACTTTTTACTTAAATATGCAATAAAACCTTTTGCACGTTTTACCGATGTATCTTATTCAAATGCACGTTTTATTGACCAAGACTTTTCGATAAATTCAATTTTTCGTTTAGTACGTGTAGTGTTATTGAACACAGTTTGCAAAGAAATGTATTTATATTTGCAAAAAAAATAATTTTATACGGAAAAATATTTTACATATAAACCATGAACATAGATATCTGTACAATGGTGAATGTAAATTAGATAAAGACAGTTGATACATATATAAATTTATTAATCTTACTTCTGCATTCTATTTTGTTTAGCTGTGTTAATCTTTTGCACGTTTTACCGATGGATTTTATTTAACTCGTTTTATTGATTAAGATTTTTCGATAAATTCAATTACTCGTTTAGTACGTGGAGGGTTATTGAACACATTTGGCAAAGAGATAGTTATATTTGCATAAAGTATAATGTTGTATAGAAAAATATTTTGCATATAAGCCATGAACATTGCTACATGTACTGGAGATAATATAAATTAGATTTAAAAAAAAGTCGATACATATTTCAATTTATTAATCTTACTTCTGCATTTCATTTTATTTAACTTGTCAAGTATATAATTACAGCAACAAGATCAGTTGCCCTAAAATATTAAAAGAAAAAAACAATATTAACGTATTTTCTGAAATGTATTTTATTTCATAAAATATAGTATACATACAGTGAATGAAACATCCTTCGATGTCTTTGAAAATATTTGAAAGAATTGATAAAAAAAAGCAATAAGAGTGGTCTTCCCAAAACTTTCTTGCATGCTATTAATTAAATTTTTATCCCCGACCATCCACATAAATTTCAGAGTCTTCGGTAACACCGTCAATACCTCATATGACGTTGATGAACAGTAGTTAAAATATAGATCATATTACGAGATATATAATCCAAAAAGTTTTAATATTCAACATTTTGAATGTAATGAATCCCCAATATATTCAACATTTTTAATGAATATATTGTTCATATATGTATTTTTGACAAAGCAAAATAAGATAACATACCGAATGTTATTGATTTAAATCATCCCATTTATGAGTTATACATTTACATGCATATGAAATCATTAAGAGACAGACGATCAACAGTTAAACTAATTTGATTCAAAATTTGATATTAATCTGTATTTTAGATGCTAAAATTGTGTACCAAACTGATCTATGTAAGCCTTTTGTTTCGAAGTTAGTAAATTTTCTTCTAATAGACATACATCAATGAACTAATAGACATACATTTATGAACTAATAGGCATACATTTATGAACTAATAGACATACATCTATGAACTAATAGACATACATCTATGAACTAATAGACATACATCTGTGAACTAATAGACACACATCTGTGAACTAATAGGCACGCATCTGTGAACTAATAGACATACATCTGTGAACTAATAGACATACATCTGTGAACTAATAGACATACATCTGTGAA
>JAPMOQ010001652.1:1837023-1863803 GCA_026543055.1 Argiope trifasciata
GAACTAATAGACATACATCTGTGAACTAATAGACATACATCTGTGAATGAAATTCGTTCAAAATTTCACAAGAATCTGTATTTTAGGTACCGAAATTATACACCAAATCTTATTTATATAACTCTTTTGTTTTGAAGGGAGTGAGTTCCTGTGTAACATACATGTAAAATTTTTATCAATGAAATTCGTTCAAAATTTCTTAAGTATCTGTATTTTAGATACTAAAATTGAATATTAACATTTATCTATTCTCTTGTTTTGTAATTAGTGACTTACCTTCTCACAGTGATGTAGAATGCTTATAAATGAAGTCTATTCAAAATCTGATACTAATATGTATTTTGGGTACTAAAATTGTATACCAAATTTTTTCTATGTAATTATTTTGTGTTGTAGATAATGAGTGCAACTATAGCAGACACTTAGAATTTGTAAGAATGAGAATCGCGAAACATTTCATACAAATCTACAATTTTTGTAATAAGTCCATGCCGCACATTTCATTTGACTAGCTAAAGCCGTTTTAAAATTACTGTGCTCATAAATAGACAGGCATAATAACATCATTGTGAATCCAGGAAAATTGGAAATTCAGCATTCATCAAAATGTCGGGATTTATTTTTAAATTATAATATCTAAACTATACTCTATTTATAAGAATGTTATGAGAGTAAATATCAATTATTATTTCTAATAATTTACTCATTTTCTTTAAAGAAGAATAATTTTATTATATCGAATAAATACTTTTTCAACACAACTTATTTCATCACAATTATCCAAAATATTTATAAATTAGTTACCATCTCAGAAAAATAAACTCTATTAATAGAGATAATGTACAACAGTACAAATCATCCATTTTCCATCTGAAAATGCATTGAATAGACCAAACATTTCTGAAAAAGCAAAAGAAATACGTCAAAGGTTTCTAAGTCAAAAGAGGCCGATTTTGCTTCGTAAGAAAGACTTGGGGACATATTAACGACAAAAGAAAAAAAAAAAAGGCAATCTTTCATGAGCTGAGCCGACATTATTGGCTTTGTCTGTGTTTACATAACGACAGTTTTTCCGTCAAGAATGAGACTTTATGACATCACGTGATTTGGGACACATCAGTGACCTTATGAGGTCTATCAAGACTTCGTGTTTGTTAAGCAAACATATTGCGAACATGCTCAATAGATACTAAATTAAGTGAGAAAAGACTTTTTAAAATGTAATAAGCGCTAATAAACAATAAGAAATTCAACAAGTCAAGTGATTTGATTACTTTAATTTATTCCGTTGTTGAGAATTTAACAGATATAAGCTAATGAGGTTTTAATCTGTGTTTCTAGTTGCTAATTTTGGATTTTATTCAATTGTGAGTTACGTATATTTGAATTTTTTAATTCAATTTTAATCTTAAAGTGATTTCCCAGAAATAAAGTAATGTCACTTCAATTATGACATATTTTCAGAGTAATCTTTTGATTTTTTTACTCGATATCAGATTGAAGTTAATTTAAAATTTAATCTTCTTATGATCCTGTCAGTCTCCTACTTTAATAATTTGACACTTACCATCATTAGAATTATTAATTAGATTATTCATTCAAATCATGTTTTAAAGCTATTTTTCATAATTAAAGAAAACATTTCGACAATTATAACGGTTGTACATTATTTTATTTTTAATTTTTCCTCAATGTTAATTGCTTACCAATGAATAGTTTCGAATTAAATATTATAATTTGCTGTATTAAAACTTCTGAACCCACAAAAACCTATTTGAATTCTACATTTATATCTGAACTTACAAAATCCTCTAATCTTACATTTCGAAAATATAAGATTAGGGCTCGAAAAGCAGAAATTACAAGATATTGTCTACAACTGTTGGAGCTTTATTTGTATATATTTTTCCGAAAATGTAAAAGCTTGTTTCTCGGAATAATCTATCAGGATTTTAAATTGCCTGAATAACAATTTGAATTTTCTTATCTACACTAATGTTATAAATGTAAAAGTTTGGATATTGCGATGGATGGATGGAGGTTTGTTAGTCAAATCAGAACGGCTGAACGGAATTGGATGAAATTTAGCACAAAGACAGATTATAGTCAGAAATAGAGCATAAGTTGCTTTTTATTCCGGTGGATTGAGGGATTAATTTTTTATTAATTAAAAACTAACTTTCGCGCCAAAAAGCTGAAGCCAAATCTCGCCAAATATAAGTAAGGCTCCAATTTTTTTTCCTACAGAAATGAGGCAAGGGTTAGCAGAATTTTGACCGATTATTTTATTTATTTTCTTTGTGTTTGATGTATTTAAAATCAAATGTTGTTAATGAATCGATCTTTCGGATTCATCTTGAAGTACTTTTAAAGTAAAAGAAAACAAAAAAAGGAAATAAAAAAATTTCTAATCTGCATTGCGTTGCCTAACTGGTGTAAAGTCATACATGAGCGTTACACCAACTGTCGTTGAAAGTTCACGCGTGATTATTGACAAATGTGTTATCATTGAAACTAAAAGTTTAAAAATTACGAGTATAATTCTGTTGTAGCTATCTCAATCTCGATCAATAAATAAAGTGGATTTGACATGGATTTAAAGAAATATGGACTTGATTTGCTGTTTTGTTTTATTTTGGGTATACAATGTAAATAAATTGTTTTTACGTTAGTAGAGGGTTTTTGTTATTAAATTGCATTTATGTTACATATTTTTCGTATATGCTTATATTTTTGAATGTATCGTTTTAGGTTAGGTGTTTTTTTTTTGATTTCTAATTATTTGGGAGTTTTTTGTCAAAAAAAAAACACATCAAAATTTCGAAGCGAACAGAATCATGGATAATAGCTAGTAATAATATATTTAAGGATGTCAAAGCTTGATTAGCATAAATTGTTGTTCTTGTAAAAATGTTTTAGGCTATATCAGAACTACTATTAATACATTTTATAACTTTATCAATATTTAAACTGGAAAAGAAATCGAAATTAAAAATGAATTAAAGAAAAAAATTATATGATAAAGAGTTGATAATGAAAAATGTATGATGAATTTACAGACATTCTTTCTATTATATACTGATTTTTTTAAAAGAATTCAAGAAATGAATCAAACCTATATGCTTTGATTAATTTATAGCAAACCTATTTGCTGTAATTTATCGCCCGTAACAATCAAAACCACATGATCGATGTGTCTATCTTCTGTATCTTCAAAACTGTTACTTCAAAACTGCTGTTGGATTTTTTATTATAACTATTCACTTTATTACAGCTTTATTACGGCCAAAATAGTGTTGGTATTAGTGTAATACCAGCACTATTAATCATAAGTAATACAACACTAACTATCAGGAATTAGGGGAATGATGCAACCCTAATTCATGATAGTCATATATCTCCAAATGAAAATATTTTTATCAATAAATAACAAAATTTACGTAGATTTTAAATAAAGGATTATATTAAACATTCACAGTTCGCCTTTTTATACACAGTTCATATAAAAGAGTACCAAGCAATCGCATTTATAAAGACATTTTCAGTTACAAAGTATCTTTAAATGATCTAGACAAATGATAAAATAATTTTCTTAAATCTATTTTTGCACAAATTGCACTTCACTTCTACTAAAAGGTGCATTTACTGGTTTTGATCACCTTTTAATGCATCTGACTGATGTCTGGACTGATGAAAATATTTTCATTGTGTATTTCAGGGATACTACAATACGTTACTGAGTGGGCCAGTTAAGAAGGATTCATAGACTTATGAGCTTTTATTAAACAATACATTAACTAAAAGGTTTATAAATCGATTTCAAAAAGAAAGTTTCCATTTCCTATACAAAATTATATTTGTTTTACAACGCATACATACTTATGCAACTACACTACAATTGTATGGAACAAATATTGTCAGAATTTTAAATGTTCCGCTTTGCTCATTTACGCCCTTTTTGAGAAATCTTATTATCACGCACAAAACTTCCAGCAAGAATTTCTTCTTATTTGGAATTTTTTAAACTTTTCTGAAACTACTCAGATGTTCAATTTCTCAAGTTTATTTAGTAGAAGTTAAGATTGTCAACCAGTAAAAGTGAACAACAGTATGCATGGATATCGAAATGTTCTCAAGTAATGATGATCAAGATTCTATTTGGCAACACATTTGTCTATGACGATTTTAAATATTGAATCAATGTTTAAACTAAATGTTTCCATTTGAATTCATGGAATGCGACTGTAAATTTAAAGATATAGTGGTTAACTACAAGTCTTATATCAATAAAACCTGCATACAACCACATTTGAGCATAGATGAATGCTCAAAAAATTATTTTACAAATTTATATTTTTACAATACTTTCTGGTTCTTCAATCCCATTGGTGTAAATTTTATAATTTAATTCATAATCTGTGCAAATCTTAGGTGCAACAAAAAAATGTAGAGGTATGGATTTTACCAAGTTTCTTTTTCACTCAATAGCAATGAACAGAATCTAGATTATAATTTCCTCTACATAATTGTGTGACATTGCGACATTAAATGAAATATTTTAATAATCCCCATGGCATATATTGACCTAAAATATTATATATATATATATATATATATATATATATATATATATATATATCGTAATTTCTAAAATATGGCTTATTCGAGTGCAAAAAAAATTAAATACAGTTGAATAAGAAATCAAATAAAATCTAAGATACAAAGAAATGAAATTCTTAATTCACTAAGATAAGACAGCAGCTTTGTTTTTCCGTTTCTCATCTTCACTTCAAAAGCAGAGTTTTCATTATTATCAGTATATTTTTTCAAGGCCTTCACTGCTAAATAACTTCTAATATTAGATATTCGATTAAATTTAAATTACTTCATTAAATCTGAAATCTTATTTTACAGAATTTCTAGAAATTTTTATAAAAATAATTCAGTTCTCAAGTGATTATGAATAAATTATTAAATTTCTGCAAAGAAAACTGATGTTTAATCTTCTTCAAATAAGAATTGTTTCTAATTAAAATAGAAATAATACAAATTCTTTCGTTTGTTCTACTATTTAATCATATCAACCTAGTTTCAGTTGATTTTTTTATTTTACTGAGCAGCCACCTTCTATCTTTCTTTCTTCGTTTTTCGTTTTTTGAAAAATTTTATAAGTATATGCAGTTTTAAAATATTTCCTCTAGAGTTTTAAGTTTATATTTTGAAAAAGTAAATAAAATTATTTCTCTACTTTGTATCAGAATTCAATTACATTAAAAATTATAAGGAGAATATAAAGATTAAATTAACATTACCGAAAAATTTTATTTCTGTGAATAGTAATGAAAAACATGAATAACAAGATAATTAAAAAATAAAAATATTTATACTTTACCACAAGTCTAAGAATAAAGATAAAATGATTCTACAAAATAAAGAAAAACCTTTTTGAATAGAAGTCCTGAATAAATACAACAGCAACAATAAAAAAAATAAGAAAGATTAAATTTAATCAACACTTAGAAAATATTCCAAGAACTCTCAGCATCTTAAAGCTGCAAACTATTTTTAAACTATACACACTCCAAACAATGACAAGTGGCTCAAAATAAATAAAGAAAAAGTCTCCAGAAATGTCAATAAATCTCTCTACGTAAACAAACAACCGTTAAAAAGAACGCAGTCGTGGGGTTATGATAACAAATTCCGATCAAAGGGCTCTAAGATCAAGGAACCACCATCCAGCCACTTTTAAATGCTAAACTTCCTCCATTTTCTATGCTGGCTCTTCATAAGCAAGCCCTCAAGCCCAGCCATTAATCAAAGAACAATTATTAATTGTTTATACATTTTTTTCAACACATGAGCTCCCTTTTTTCAGCCACCATCTTCTTTCGTGGAAGGCTGAGATTTGTCAGCCATTTTTCCAGAGCTCTGAAAAATGAGCGTAAGCCTTTTAATTAGCCTTATTTTAAAAGGAAGGCTTAAAGCCAATAGAGATAACATAGGCCGTTACGACCATTACTCTGGTATTGTGTTCAAAAAGCCAAGCTATTCAGAGGTTGGAGGAATAATGGCCGGGAGAATGGCCCTGCAAGAAACAAGTCGTTTCGAACAGCGGGATGTCTTTGTAATGATAAATTGAGGAGCCCCCCGAAAGTATGTTGTGTTTGTTGTATAGTTGATTAAGCCTTTTGTTTTCGTAGGGTTATACATACATCTCGCCAATTTGTAGTGCTTTGCACCAGTCGCCAGTATTTGGATAATTAATGCTATTTTCATCGCGGAAATGAAAATTAATGGTCTTAAACCTTACTTGAAAAGCCACTCGAGCATTTGTTTCTTTTTGGCATTTTTCGACCAGCTAATAACGTTTGTTTCCTTCTTTGGTTAGGGTTTTAATCAAATTAAGCTTCGCAAATATTTGCTTATCTTTTTTTGTACATAACTGTTCCGTTTTAAAATAAACTTGGTTTCTAAATCTGACATTGTTTGTGAATCTGTTGAAGTTTAAGTGATTTTGTTTTTTGGGAACAAATACTCTGAATGGGAATAAAAGTTTAAGGATAATACTTAAATAAAATGCCCCCAGTAAGGGAACGAGAGATTTTTTTCTCTGTGCCTCGAATTAAATAACTCTAAAAGCAGTTTGAAATGTTTTATTCATAGATATTTAGAATTAAAATACAGTGCTTATAATTTAGCAATGCTTAAATGTATTTCGTTTTGTTTTCTGTAAAATTTGCTGCTTAATATTGAATTAAGCACATAATATTTTGAAACATTTTTAGGTGATTTAGTTGATGCTTGTTTGGATGCGACGAAGTAATAGGGTTTATAATATCAAAGTTCCTAAATAAATGTTATTTTGTTTTATAAAAAATCACTTTTTAATATTGAATCAAATGCATGATATTTTAAAATTAAATCAATTGTATGATTGTGACCTGGTATAGGTTTTTATAACTTAACAATGCTTTAATATATTTCGTTTTGATCTATGAAAAATTCAATGTTTTTTATTGAATTAAACACAAAATGTCTTTAAATGCTTTTAATTGAATTAACTCAAGCTTGTATAGAAGTGATCAAGTAATCGGTTGTTTACTCATTGATTAAATAGTATTGAAGTATTCTATTCTTGCAGATTCTCCATATTTTCAAAACTTTATAATCACTCAGTTAATATACTTAAAAATGTTTTGCATCCCAGTAACAACATTTAATCCATGCTATTATTTCAATAAGTTATAAATTAATATGGAGAAAATAATTGATCTTAAAAAATTCAAGTTTTATCATATTATTGAACATTTGTTTCTATAAACAGATTTTATTAAATCTATTTAATATCTATTTAATATGTCTTGTGAAAAGAGAATTCTTCGTTATTAATTTTAATGGTGCAAAGTTAGGCTTATTCATATATTTTATACAAATACACTTCTGGCCAAACGAATAGCAAGTTTGAGAAATTTCATGTTTTTTCAAGAATAAATCCCCCAAAAGTAATCTTTTTTTTTCATTTAAAGTGTTATTTTCTAGTATAAATGTGGTGTGGAAAATTCTTGGTGTTTCTTTTTTCATTGCGAAGCAATCGTCTGCAACTGTTGTACCATCCAGGTAATATTATAAAATTGCTACGTCAGCGAAGGATTTCATTTTGTTGCATTGTCTTTCTCATGCTCATTGCTTTTCAAATTAAATTCCTCATTTCTTTTTTTAAATGTGAGAATTAACTCATGAGAAGCTTCTGGCTGTTATTTTAATCCATCAAGAATACATTCCAAATGTAAGGATTTCTCATCTGTGCAATTGTAGTGTGTTGACTGCAAACTGTGTTGTTTCGTGTCTCATAAACATAATCAAAACCAAAGGAACAGTAGATAAAAAGCCTAAGTGGCCTTCCGAGGTTATTTGATAGAAGTTCTTATACTATATAGACGTGATTCAATAAAAGTAGATTTGCAAGATCTGATACATTGGAAAAGAATGGAATAAGTCTACATCTGTCATTGCCAGTACTAGAGCACTTCACTAAATGCTCTGTGGGCCTGGTTTTAAGGTACAAGTACAAAAAAACTGGCAATGACAGACTAGCTAGTATCTGTCATCACCAGTACTAGAACAATTCACTAAGAGTTTCTGTGAACTTGGTTACAAGGCACAAAGAAACTCGAAGGACAGATGAGTCTACATCTGTCATTGCCAGAGACAGAGTGCCAGAACAGTTCACTGGAGGCTCTGTGAGCCTGGTTACAAGGTAAAAGTACAAAGAAACTGGAAATGGCAGACAAGTCTACATCTGTCAATGCCAGTACCAGAACAGATTCCTAGAGGCTCTGGGAACGTGGTTACAAGGCACATGGAAATAGAAAAAAACCAGTACTAACAAAAGAAATGTTGATAAAACAATTGGGGGCCAAGGTTCACAAAAATTGGAGTGTTTCAAAATGGAAACAAGTTATATTCAGTAATGAAATTCACTTGACAAACCTGACCATGTTTGGCGTATAGCAAAGGATACCATGAGGTCGGAATGCTTGATTTGTGCATCAAAACACCCATAAAACATAACAGGTTGGGGGGGGCATGCCGTATCAGTCAAATGGACTGATATATTGTATAGGGAACCAGGAATAGAGACAAGTATGGTGGTGCTCTAAAGGATTAATTCCTTCAAAGGGCTCGTGAGATGCTCCCAAGGCAGAAAAAAAGTATTTCAGGAATTCTAGGACCCGTCCATGCATCGAAAAAGGTAACGAAAACTCAACAATTAATTTTAAATTTCATTTTATTTCAGTTTTGATCTATATATTGAAACATTTGTTAGTTAAGGCTAAGTTTGTAACTCATGGTATTAATGTTGTTAAACAGGCAGGAAACTGGCCACATTGAGAATTTATGGATTATAATGAGAAAGAAAATAACTGCAATTTATCTCAGGATAAAAGGAGTACTCCAGGAAACAATAATTAAAGTTTGATACCATGGAATACCGAAAGAAATGTTGCAGCAAAACCTTGTGGATCCCATGCCTAATAAAGGGGTTGTTTTGAACGAAGCCAATGGAGGTCCAACCAAAATTAAATGCTTTCTCAATTCATTTGAATCTTTTAATATCTTTTCTAATCAAAAAGAACTAAAATTTCTTTCTATACCTCCTATTATTCTGGGGAACCAAAATAGATTTCATTATTGATAACTTGTAGATTTTGCTTGTATTTTATAGTTTTTGAAATTAATTAATTTTTTGTTCAATAAATTAATTATTTGTTTCCTTTAGGCTAGTTACATATTGACTTAAAAATATATTACTTTAAATGAAAAAATATTACTTTTTTGGAGTTTTTTCTTGGAAAGACGTGGAATTTCTCAGTCTTTTAACCAGTAGTGTAGATGAAAAAATATACGATTGAATACTACAATGATTCAAAATTCCATATATAACACTAATATAATATAATAAATATGATCACGTGGAGACGAGCTTAGTTACTATAATTTAATTGAGTTATAAGAGATAGCCACATAAGAGTATATGTTAATCTCAAATATTTGCAGTTTATTTGAGGTATTGAGAGCCTCAATGGAACATTGCATGATTTTTGCATGACAAAATATGATCACATGGAGGCAAACTCAGTTATTGTAATTTAATTCAGAAATAATTCAGTGGAACAATGTACAAATTTTAATGAAATTAAGTGTTCCACTATACTGAGACAAGAAACATATCTTCATAAGTCAATAATAATTATGTCAATAATAAGACACATATCCCCATAAGTTAAAAGAATTTTAGTTCTATTCTATTAGACAACATTTCTTAATAAATAGTTGTTTTAAAATTTTGTTTTCTTACATTAAACATATAAGGAAAATTCTATTTTTATTTAATTCATTAATTAAATTTTAGAGCTACTTTTATTTTTTATAAATACACTTTATATATTTTTAGTTTAAAAAGTAAATAACTATAATTTTGTCACATTAAAATTGTACAGACGATTTTTACGGAATTCATCTGGAGGGTATATGTTACAATAAATTCTATACGCTAGATAGTACGATGGGAAATGACGATTTATTTTATGAATGATGCGAGAAGTAGAGGAAATACGTGACAAAAATTTGAGTTAAAATGTACACAAAAATAGCACTCGTAGGCAACAAGAAAATTTTGATAGATGGCAAATAGCTAAAGAATACATTCAGTGTTAAAGAACTGGAGAGAAACTCTCAACACTTCAAAGAGATGATTGAATTTTACTGTGATCAATTTATCTCTTATTATCTTCCTACAGACTGCAAAACTTTCTAGGCTTAATCTCAACAAATACTTGAGATATCACTATAATTCGTCTATTTTCCAATGCTTTAATATAGGTCATGAAATTTATCTTTTGTCCTCCAATTTTTAGCCAATATCGGATACGCATTAAACTGATATTTATTATCAATGACTAAAATTCTCTTTTTAGTGACAATTTTAATACTACATGAAAACAACATTGTAGATTCGAAGAAATATTATCCAATTCTTTTTATTTTTTAGCTGTGCATAATGAATAAAACATAAACTTGTAAGATTTTAAGGAAAACTATTCTAGAAGATAAGCTACGCTTGAGGAAATCATAACCTGCAAGAATTACATTAAAATTAAAATTCTAAACTGTTTACAATCTGCAATGCTGTGTATAACATAAATTTTTCTGAGGTAGTCCACTAAGCTTTACAAGATGTCTAAAATTTTGTTTATACCCATTCATTTAATTTAAATACTGTTGTATAATTTTTAAATATATTTCAATCTTCCAAATGTTTTAAACTGTTGCTGTTCCTCCTTTGATTAAGAGCTTCGAATTTTTTTTTATATTCATATCCAAAACACTTGCCGTATGTTGTATGGACAGCTCTGAGTATTTGGGATCAACAAATATTCAATATATTTTGAAACATGTTCTCAAGAACATATGTTTCCGAAAAGCATTCCTTTGCCTCTGGAAGAATTCTAAATTTTTGAAGAGTGAATAAATTTAAGCATGAAGGTTGATGTTGAAAAGAAAATGGAATTTTCTTTCTTTGATACAGTGCAGACAAGATGTTTGCTAGTAAGGAAGCACATCAAAGAACGATGTATTTTTTGTTGTTGTTGGGTAAAAACAAATCATGTTTTCTTTCCATCAATCATTGGAAAACAGATTTAAGAAAGCAAAGAGATTAAAATAGACAAAAAAGATAATTAAAAAAACTTTAGAGGTTTTTTTTTGTTTTTTGGTAGATTTAAATAGCTGTTAAAGAAATATAAATACAACTTCAAACTGGTTTTAAATTATTGAAAAGATTGGTAGATTAACTGTAAAAAAAAACGGAATTTCAGAAAATTTATACTACTTTGAAAAGTATGTTTGCTGAAAATATTCAAAATGGAGACTTCTTTATTTCTTCAACATCTGTAAGCAAATAAATGAATGAAATGAAATAGAAAATAAAGAAAAACTCATCATTTCTAAATGATTGTTTTTATTTTTATATTTGAAATGTATATGTTTTCCATATATTGAACATCAATATTGAATTCTGTTTGTTAATGGTAAATCTTTTCATTCATTTTTTGTTGTTATTTACTTTGGTTTTTTGTTGTGTGTCTTTTCAGAGATATTTAAAGACTTGGATAGAGAAAAATTTTTACACTTGAAAATGATTTTCCATTTGTAAATAATTAATAATTTCTATTCATGACGATAATTATTAAATAATGTAAAACGTCGTTAAGTTCTCTTTTACTTATTAGCTGCAAATATTGTTAAAATCTCTACTTGTTCCCAAGTTTTCAGTTCAAGTCTTTGAGAAAAAAAAATCGCCTTCTATATGAAATGCCATGCGATACTAACAATCTTTTTCATTGGAAGTTTTTTTGTATTAAATTGGTTTAGTAAAATGCTTCACATAAGATGTAAAGATATATCTGAAGCAATTTTTGAAGGAAAATGAATTCATGCCTAAATAAGATAAAGGTTATGTTATAATATTATCATTTATCTTTTGATTTCCTACTAGCTTTGTCATCAACTTTGAAAATCGGATAACTTGATGTAAATAGTTGGATATTTTAGGCAATCTTCTACGGTCTACGGGGCTTGCAACCTTTTAAATTGGGAATTTCTGTGTCTAAATTTTTTCCAATCCATGTAAATGTTTTTTTCAAGACAAGGTTTAAAGAGCTGATAAATGAAATCACCCATTTCTTCATTTACACCATTCCAACTATAGCCACTTTTGAAGAAGAAATTCCAAATACAAATATAATTCCATAATCTATATTCAATCGGAATGATTTAATATTCTCTCTAAGCCAGTGTTTCTCAACCTTTTAGTATTCACGGCCCAATTTTCAATCATAATTTTCATCGCCCCCCCTTCCCACCGGATACAATAAAATGTATACAATAATAATGCATTTTGAGTATTTGGGCGCTAAACCTATACTACAACCTTAATTTTAAACTTAACAAATTACCAAGAATACGTACATTTATTGACATTTTGCAACACCGATCCTCAGCATTGAAAAAACAAGATGCCGTTCTACCAAAAGATAATTTAGTAATAAATCAGTCTTTGAATTTTGGGCAGGAGTGGATGATTTTTCTGCAGTAAAAACAAGGGCATTTCGCATTCTACAACCATTTTCAACATCTTACCTTTGTGCAACTTTATTTTCTGTGGTGCCTTCTTTGAAGACAAAATATAGATCTCAGCTAAATGTGGAAAAAGAACTGAGAGTTTTTATTTCTAATATTAAACCTTCCTTCGAAAAATAGTTATGAAATTTGTGTTTAACTTAGTAAGTTGTTTTAATTTAATAAGTATTAAATGCGTCAAAATGTATTTTGTGTGTGCGTTCTCTTTCCTTTCAGTCCCTTAATCATTTTTTTAAATAACATTTTCTCTTGGATATGATCGCACCCCCCATCAGTGTGCTCACGCCCCCTAGGGGGGCCCCGCCCCACAGGTTGAGAATCACTGCTCTAAGCAATTTCAAATTTGTACAACTGAATTTCTCGGTTCAATTATATTGTTACATATTACAAAGAAACCCTTTATTAATTAAATATTTCTGTATTGTGTTAGAGTACTTCCATTCTTTTCTTCATCAGATTAATATATATGTATGCAGATTGTCTCAGAAAATATTCTGAATAATTTACTGGATAAATAACGATGCAGATGAAATGATTTTGTCTTGAAGCATATGTTCATGATCGCAATGTAGAGTTACTTAAGAGGCTTCTGAAGTTGCAAAAAATCTTTAAGAACGAAATGCTACGAATGTTATGTTATACAAGCTGTATAATCTGAAACATTCGATTCATGAATGCCATTTTTGGAATATACCTTAAATTATTATTTCTTGAGATGTATGAAATATTTTCTGTGATTTGAGATGGAACGCTGTTTTTTCAACAATGTACTCACGCATTTGAAACATGCATACCACTAAGAGATCGTGCCTTCTTGCAACGCACGGCACAGTCACCTTGATTTTCTTGCATCGTACACTACCACGACCATCGTAAACAAGGCCTCACAACTCCCAAAGCGTTCAGCCCGTGACGTCACGATTGAAGACGGATTGTCTAGAGAATTCTATACGCAAGTTGTATGATAGAGTGCGGTAAGTTCACGGTGGCTGTAGTCATGAAGTGCGGTGAGTGTGTTATTAGTTATGTTTGAAAGTGTTCTGATCCTTTTTTTTTCATATTAATTTTAATTTATCGTAATAAAGATGCCTAGTACGTGCTGCGTTCCCAATTGTAAAAGAAATTACTCAAAAAGCAGCCCTAATGTTCTTGTATTTTCATTTCCATGCTATGAAAACAGTAGAAGAGCATGGATCTCGGCAATAAAGCGGGATAATTTCGTGCCAACTAAATATAGTAGGGTAAGTTTGATTTTTTAATACAGTTTTTAATTAATTCCTTTGAACTGGAAACATTTAAAATTAAATATAACTTTCATTTATCTTTGTGTTTTGCTCTAGATTTAGTTACTTATGCTTCCAATAACTATAATATTGTTTGTTTGAGCTAAATAAAATTTTTCTTTGTTTTATGTTACTTATGATAGTCTTTTTTTAATATTTCTTCTTAATATTTAAAAGTCTTCGTATTGATACCTTTTTTCATTATATTTCATACAAATTTTTAAAAATCTGCTTTAGGCCTAATTTTTGTTTCTTTTATGTAGGTCTGTGCTAAACATTTTGAACAAAATCAGTTTTTAACTGTTAGCGAAGCATGCAATTCTAATACAGGAGAACTTATTCAAGTACCACTGGAGTATTAAAGGTAAATGTTTCAGAAATTTTTAATAATTATCACCAAAATTTTAAGCACTTAAGTGATATATTGTTATTATGGTCTTTATAAAAAAGGATTAAAATCATCTAATGAATGAAAAAACAATTTTTAATTATATACATCACGACTATAAAGTGATTAAATTTATATTTTGTTCTAAAATTTTATGTAAAAAAGTTAGAAACAGCTGTAAAAACAATATGAATTGCATGCTCATATAGGCTTAGAAAATGTAGGTTTTTTTTTTGTTTTGTTTATCTATAAATCATCAGATTATATGTAAAGCAATTAATATTTATTATTTTTAAATATCATTAGTTATATGCAATTTTTAATTATGAATGCATGCAACATTTATAAAAGGTCTGAAAATTTTTAGAAACAATGAAATGCCACTGTTTATTTGAGGCACTTTTTCATGCATATACAACCTATGTTGTTAACTTTCAGTTTATACATTAAGAAGGCATCTATTCTGTTTTTGATTTTAAATTTTAATAAGTTGCTGATTTCTTTAAATATTAAAAATTAAACTTTTTTTGTAGGCTTGTACCTGGTGCTGTACCTTCAATTTTCCCTAATTTGCCGTCATACTTTTCCTCAAAATCTAAAGTAAGAAGAGAAACTCCAATGGATAGGACAACACGTAAAGAAATGGAAAACTTAAAAGCAGCTTTAAATTACAGTCTTCAGGACATAGCAAAAAAAGAAGAGAGAGAAAAAATCAATGCTTTTTCTGATTTAATTTTAAAATTCAAAAATTTTACATCAATTACATGGAATATAGTTCAAAAAGCAAGTGAAATAATTTTTATTTGTTTAGACACTTCTCATGCTCCGAAGGTAAGTCATTCTTTATTAATTTCTTCCAAATTAGAAGCTCGTATATATGTTGCAGATCACGAGGTTAAAAATCTTGGCAATTTTTCTTTTCCATTAGTTGTAAGCAAAACGGGTACAATTATAGAAATTCTTGATCATTTAGAAAATTTTATGAATGAATTAAAAGGGAAAGTTGAAGTAAAAGATACAGTCCAATTAATATCTGACTTATTAAAAGATCTTTCAGAAAATTCTGAAGTTAGCTCGCAAGCAATTAATTTTTTTTTTGATGGAGCAAGTTTCTTGTCTTGGAAATAATAAATATGCACGGAGGTATTCATCTGATATGATATTTTCATCTTTGCTGTACACTATAGCACCATCCGCATATAAATTCTTAAGAGGAAGTGGGTGAGGTAAGGTAGAACCAATAGACATTTCGAATTTGCAAGAAAGTCTTCCTGTTTTAATGTATCTTGCAGGATATTGCATTTTTCTATAAAAAAAATCTAAGTGCACTGCCTGTAGATATTTACATCAATTAGATAAAGAGATAAAATTGTCCCCAGAATATGAATATTTAAAAAATTTAGATTGAGGGAAACTGTCTTTTCCACAAAAACATATTTTAAATGCAGTGCTCTATAATTTTGCAGTATTTAAAAAGATATGCGATAAATATGAGTCTGAATTCCTAAAACTTCGTGACTAAAGAATTAAAGTTGCTTCTATTGCATATTGAATTTTAGAAGAAAATGAATTCTGCGATAATGGATCATGTGATGAAGGTCGTCAGTTTCATTCTATAATATGGAAAGTTGTTTGGTGTTCCACAAATATATTTTTGAATAATTATATTAAGAAAACAAATAATTTATCTAAAGCTATAGTTCAGGAAAAAAATCTAGCTGTAAAGAAAGCGGAAAAAAGAAAGGAAAGAAAATTAAAAATTGCTAATTGGAAAAAGAGAAGGGATGATTAAAATATTTGAAGTTAAACTTTCAAACATAACCAGTAATATCAGTTCAATTTGTTTGTTGATTTTTATCATTTCTTTTAATATTATAATTAATCTTATTTATAAGTTTGTATTTTAACATTATTTAGTATTATAATTATTTTCATTTGTCTGTGTTAAATGTATAATAAAATTTGAAAACAAAATGTATTTTATTATTGTCTCTGAAAATAAAATTTTATGATTATCAAAGTGTGATTTTTGCTCATTTATGTATTCTTTTACTATTTTTCCAGATTGAATTGAAATAAATTATAAATACAATGAAATGCAAAACCAAATATAATAAAAGCTAGTTTATTAAAGTGTATGAATTATATTAAGTGAATGCAATTCTTAATGTGAAAAATAAAATAGTAATTCTTTTTGATCAATAGAATTATTTGGTGTAAAAGTTAAATTTTATATTAAATACATTAATATTACATTTGAAAGTTCATAAGTAATTTGGAAAGTAAATATTTATGTTAATTTATTTAAAATACAATTATTATCTGCCACTGCAAAAAAACAAACATCAAAAGCTTGAAGTCTTAATGATTGATTTAACTTTGAACTTTAAAAAAACAGAGAATATATAATTAAATAGAGATTATCTTTTATAAAAAGAAAAGAGAAAGATTAAATGATTTTTAATAAAAAAAATTTCTATTAAAACAGGAAGAAAATTAACAATAATACCCCAATGTGTTTATCTTACAAATTTACATTGTGATTTTAAATCTTAAAAAATTTGAATGTTTCCTTCATTCACACAGGGGAGAAATAGGTCATCTTGAATTTTATGCAAGCTAAATGTCTTATAAGAGATAGTTATTTTTTAACTGAATTTAAAACATTGAGGAAGAAGAAACCGAGATTCCGCTCACGGTAGCCCACCGTCTTCTTCATGTGACGTCACAAACAAGCTGTGAGGCCTTGTTTACGATGGTCGTGACACTACACCCCCTATGACAAAATTTGCAAGTTTCACCCTCAATTTTTACATTTGCTCTTTGTTTACGCGTGACGAAAACATATCTGACCATGTTTATGACATGATGTCTCTTGGCACATTAAATTATGAATGTAATGCTCCCTTTATTACATGACCACCTTCGTACAGTTATTTATTGGTATCCTATGTATCCTGTTTCAATTTTTTTTCGCGGTTCGACAATAATCACAATTTTATTGAAACTATTTTTTCAGCCATGAAAAAAAAATGTATCATAATGGAAAATCACACTTCTCTAAACATTCTATAGCATTTTGCACTAATACAGACACTCCTGAGATAAACTTGTCTAGTTTCACCCAAATTTTTTTAATTATCGTTTTTTTATCCGTCTACAAAGATAATTTCAAAATCATACCTAGCGACTCGCACTTCTTCTTGTAAATAGCTAACCACCCCGGTCATCACTGAACATAGCAGTATCGACAGAATTAATTATGGTCGACCTCAATAATATCTATCGACTCGCATTTTACGTTGTCTGATGGCACGATGTCACATGATGTCAAAGCTCTCTACTGCATGACCAGCTTTCTACGCTTATTTTTTGTAAGTAATATCACTATTGTTCATTCAAAAATACTCCGCACCTGGGGATGCGTTTATTTAGTCAAAATAGGGGTGAAAGGAAAGAAGAAAATATGACATCTTTCTTTTTAAAACTAAGAAATACTCAGAAGATTTTACGCAGACGTAGAAAGTGGAAAACTGCGAATGATTGGTAGTATTGGGGTAAAAAAAATACTTACCACATTGAAAATATTTTTTTTGACCATGAAATGTCTTATAGTGGAAAATCCCACTTGTCTAGACCTACTATAACAATTTCAGCCAGTACAGCCACTCCTATAATAAGCTTGCCTAGTTTCACCCAAATATTTCCATTTTTGTTTAGTTTTGAGTTTATAAAGATAGTCAATCATAAAATCAGACTTATCGACTTACACTATACAAGGTCTCCTGGCACGTTGACTTATGAATGTCAAAGCTCTCCGTACTGAATGATCAGCTTTCTACTATTATTTGTTAATCTATACTTATAATAAAGCTCAATGTGTGTGTGCGTGTGTGTGTGTGTGTGTTGGCGCTCTACAGGCCAGACCGTTGGACCTACAGCTACCAAATTTGGTACATGCATACCTTGGAGGTTCGGAATGTGCACCTCGGAGCCCTTTTTTCGAATTTTTAATTAGAATTTGAATTAATTAAAATTTAAGTGAAATTTCGACGTTTTTCCGTTATAACTTCCGAAAATATTATTGCACAAACATGATTTTTACATCAATTTAAAGATAAAAAAATTATCTTTCTAACGGTATCAGTCTTTTTAATTTATAACGTAAGCTTCTATTTTTAATGAATTTTTAAAGAAATATTTTAACTATGTTTTTATCACGTGACTGGATAAAATAAAAGAATGCCGGAAGTTCAAATAAAAAAAAATTATCGCAAAATAAATCAAAAGAAATGCAACTGTCAGCACGTGACAGGATAAAATAAAATAAATATAAAATGTGATATTTTCTTTAAAAAATAAATGCAAATGATTCTATGATCGTTTGCAATATCTGCATCATTAATTCCATAAATTATCTTTATTTACAGTAAACCTGATTGAATTTAGACAGGATATGCATTGAAATCCGGACTTAATGGCATACTTATGTAATCGTTTGCAATATCTGTATCATTAATTCAATACTTTTTTCCCTTTCTCGCTTTCTTTGAAAAAAAAAAACATATTTCATATTTTGGCAACATCATCGAAAAAAACATTTTTAATATTTTGGAAGCATAACCGATAGTTAAAACTGATTGATTTATAAAATTAAAGAATATTATTAGGAAAAGGTGTTCTTTTAGAACTTTTCGTCCATCATCTTAAAGAAAATATTGCTTTCAGGCCAATAAATTCCCGGAATTACTTCTAGGCTAATGAATATGTGATTTAATTGAAAATTTTAGAACGCATTACTCATGGCGAACCAGCTGGTCGCCAAAGGCGGCTAGTAAGTAATATAACTCTTGTTCATTCGAAAACACTCCGTGCTTCGGAGTGCGTATATATCGGGATGAGTTTATCTATTCAAAATAGGGGTGAGAAGGAAAATGAAATTGTTTCTTTTTAATAATAAGATGAACTCGGAAGATTATACGTGGGCTTAGAAAGTGGAAAAACTACGAATGATTATTAATATTGTGGTAATTCACAATTAATTAATTGTTCTAAGAATTAATTAATTTTTTGAATTAAATTTTTAAAAGATTTCTTAGAACAATTTTTATTTACTGAAAGCACCTAAACCTTGAATTATGGAGATTAAATGAAAAATTTTTATTTTTGAAATTCCATGATTGAATTTTTTTGCTTAATAATATATACGTATTTTTAATGTTAAACATTTATTTTTTATTTGTTATCGATTTTTGATGACAATATTTTTTAAATAATGGTTGGCATTCTTGGGCACATTTAGAGATATTATATTACATATTCTTTGTGAAGCTTGTAAAATCTTTTTCTCCACTTGAACTTACCATGTAAGCAATGAATATGTAATTTTGAATTAAAATAATGTAACCAGAAACGACACGTCACTCATATACACATGGGGGGAACAGCGTGAAAAAGCATTAAATGGAGTAGAAATCAAGGTCAAGGAGGAAGAATTCCAAAATTTTTTCCATCTTTCGCATCCCATCTTATAATGTTGAAGAATAATCAAAAAATGATGTCTCGGAAGAGATACTGAAACGAACTATTTTATACTACCTCCAGATAGCCCAAACAATAATAACAAGTCTCTGGAAAATTTCTTTTCCTCTATTATTTAAAAACTTTTTAACGACTTTTATAAACCCTTTTGTTGCCCTTCCTAACAATATAAAAATCTCCAAAACTGCGAAATTCTCAAAATAAAGCTTGTAATTTCAAATAGGAAATGATATTACAGATGTACCGCTCACTTTTTTGAGCGGACAAAACCCTTTAGTCCACCAATAGTCACGCCAGGGATTTCTTTTACAATATTTGGTTACTATGTTATTGATGATTGGTTTTGAAGTGAGGTCTCTTTACAATTATCCAAGAAATTGTCCTGAATTTCTTTACATTTTTTTTACCTATGAAATTAGAATTTATTTCTTTTATAAATCAATGGAATCGAAATTTTATTTGTTATAATATTTAATTAAAGCCACAAGCAAGAAAAATAATTAATCTGATAGAAATTAGAAAAAAAGCGATTACCTTTAATTAGATTCTGATTGCGTAGCATTTGCATTGATTGGAAATCCTGAAGGAGAATATTTCCACAAAACATAAAAAGGCAGATGAATGTTATTTTCAAATTGAATCAGAAAAGGGAAACAAAAAATGTCTTATAATTTTTAAAAGAAATAAATACCTCTTGCTTATAAAGAATAAAAAAATAAGATAAAGAACGAAAGAAAAATGGAACAAAATGCCTTCTTTGCAAGATAATAGGATTTTAGGTGGAGGTATAAATTCAATAAAAGTAACTTCTTCACCAATTAGAACACTTGGATGATGAAAAAAATTGCATTAAAGACTGTGAAAAAATATTTCTACCTTTCAGTACAATAATTACCTCTGTTAGATTTGATTTATTTTCTTGAAATTGAAACTTTTCTTTAACAGGAAAGGGTGGATTTGCTCTTTTTGTTTTTTTCGGATATTAAAACCAATTATTCTGAAATCAAGGCAGAAGAAATTCGTATTATGTAAAAAAAAGGTAGCTTTACTTTTAATTGGCTCCGAGCTTGCATGCGCATAATAAACAAATCAAAAAGTAGAAAAAAAAGGAAGGGGGACAGGAAAGCGATGATTGTATTTTTCATTAATGCGAGCATAAAACTAATATCTTTTTGTATTTGTGTAGGTAAGTATGCAAAGTAACAAGAATGGGGAAGATTTATGATTGCAATGTAAGAGTGGGTTCTCCAGGAAATGGTTGATTATGCCCCTTTTTCCATTAAAAGAAACATAATTATGTGCGCCTTTCTTAAATCTGCGGCTTTTTCGTTTTCATTAAGAAATTCATTCAGTTTTATGAAAATTTGTGTCCTTAATGCTTTTAGAAAATACAACTACTGATTTTACGAAGCTTAGTTGTCACATTTTTGATAGAAATAATGAAAGTTCGTTAAAAAATATCAATTTAATTATATTGACGAACTAATACTTTATCTTACTACGAAGATTATGCAGTAAAATTATGCATTATCTGAAGAAATCAGGGAGAGTAGACAAGCATGTATATCTTACCCTACCTCTTAAAATTTTCTACCTTGGGTAAGGAGATGATTAGGAAACAATTATCTTCAAAATGAATCTAGTATAGTATCTAGTATATTAATTTAACTCTATCTATTGGGTTAATAGACATTTCGGGCATCTTTTTTGTCAACCAATTTATGTAAAATGAGACATTGCTTTTCTACAGTTGTGGACAAATTCGTCGAATTAAATCGATTAATTTTATTGCGTTTTTAAGTTATTGTTTTGGCATGCATTTGAATGTACAGAACAGCAGATAGTCAAACCCCTTATAGATTTAATTAAAAATGTTGTAAGCGTTTATATTTTAGATACTGAATGTAAAATATATAATCTAATATATTTTGCCAAGCTATAGAAGATAGATCAATGTGTTTTATAATTATTGTGTTTACTTGTTCTGGAACATTCAATCAGACAGATTTCCTCTGAACGATTTCATTCAAATTTTGAAAGTAATCTAAGAATTTGGTCTAATTAGATATATATTAGACCAATATAATCTATATTGGTGTAATATACATTAGACCAATATTGGTTATATAATGGTCTAATTTCATCCTCCAGGCGTAAAGTGTTTTTAAGTATTGAATTAATCTTTCAAAAAACTACTTCCTGAGATATCGTTGTTTCGATTCTTAGCTGAAACATACTAAAATAAGCAATAATTCATATGGTGTAATTTAATTTTAAATGATATAAAACGTAAGCACATTATTATTATATTTATTTACACATAAAATTTAAATAATTAAATTAAAATAAATAAATTAAAATTAAATTAAATAAATAAATTTAAATAATTGAATTAAAATAATTAAAATTTAAATAATTATTAGAAAGCACATAAAAGTATTTTTCTTTGTGTTATACGTTTCATAACTCAAGAATCATTAAACTGATCCGGTTATGAAAAACTAAGAATTGAAACTTTATCAAGTGAAAAATAAAATAATAATAATGAGTAAAAATTTTTCGAACAATGTACCAGTGAATTCTCAATAATAATTAACCCTTTCATTCAAAATCCATTAAATGATCAGATAACAAAAAACTAAGAATTGAAATTGTATCAAGTGAAAAGAAAATAACAATAATTTGTGAAAATTGTTGGAACAATGTCTCAATGAATTCGTAATAAAATTTAACCCGTTCACTACTGAGCTGATTCATCCGGCCATGCAAATTTCATCCCATCTTGTTGATTTCTATTATGAATAAAGAATGCAAAATATGAAATGGGGAAACTTTGGGGATAATTGTTTTCAAATCCTGCTTCCTTACTTGGAAATAGGATGCTCACTTGCTCCCTTGCCCGGATAGAATTTGTTCAATCGACTGATTGGGTCGGTTGAGGGGTGAAAGGGTTAAGTAAATAAGAATTTATATCCAAACATATGAAGTCAAGGTAAGTTAAAAACAACAAAGAAAGGATAAAATTTAGGAAGAGATTTCTGGGTACCTAAGAATTGAGATTTCTGTACTGAACAATAGAAGGTGAGTCTTATAGGGGAATGGGAAGTAGGTAATGACCATTTACGGAAATATATCAGATTATTGATTATTTGTTTATGATTACTGATTGTTTATTTGATTTCTGATTATTTAATTTTCAGTATCTTTTTAGAGTATTACATTTACGTATAATAAGATATTGTACAGGATTTTAAAGAACAATTTACGACTCATGATCAAAATAGCTTTGATTTCCAAACTCATTTTTTAGATTCATCAATTGCAACTTCGATGCACAATGAGGAGATTATGGAAAGGAAATTTTCCATTTTTGCATGCAGTGCAAGGAATGGTAAATGTGTCTTTTCTGATATGATCCTTATCAATTCACCGTTTTGGGATTTTTGAATAATTAATATTAGTGATTGAGAAACAAAGCTGAAAGAATGGTGTAAGCATTATTTTATAGAAAACTCATATCAGAATAGGTCACAACGAAAGGTCAAGAGGAGCATAAAGACCAGTATAGAGGAGAATGTAGAGAACTCTAAAGGAGCATATTTGTAAATATTTAAGAATAAGTATTTCTGTCTTCATCGCAAATGTGAATCAAGCACATAGAAAAACATTAAGCATATTTTAGACCTATGGCAATGTAACTGCAGGCTCCTTAATATTAGATATTTATTTTTCTCACAAAATCGTACATTAAAGGTATTTATTATTATCTTTTTTTTTTTTGCTAGTAGTACTCACTACGGTTAATTTCAATTCCATCCATTACCTTACAGAAATATGTAGATAGTTCTTACAGTTAAAATATCTGTATCGTAATCGTTCCAGTTATGCAAAATCATTGCAATTATAGTATCATAGTCGAACGTATTTAGAATAGTGTTTTACTATGTCGATAAAATCAGTGATAATGTTGATATAATTATGTAGAGTAGAACATCTGGCTGAGTATACGTAATGTAATCAAGCTAAATAGTCATCTATTAACTTTGGATTTTGGATTTCTTTCAATTTGGATGAATACTTGTGTTGTTTTCTAAGAATTTTCATCGGAAATATTTATTTAACTTGTTCCCCACAGCAAGACAGACAAGATTATAAACCTACTTCAATTGCCATTAATTCATTAAAACAGTGTTTTCCATTCTATAGAAGTTTGGAAAATGCAATTGAACCATGAATAAAGTACTGCACATCTGATTTCGTGGGATGAATCTTCCGTTGATGGAGGGGGGGGGGGGAGGAACACAAAATGTCCTCTGTAAAAAAGCTGATAATTAGGATGATAAAAAGTACATTTTGAGGCAATTTTATTGCTCTTTTGCCCGCTAAAATACTAAACCATAAATCGTTCTTATTGTTTACTAGCTGGCACCCAGCTCGTTGCTACCACAGAAGAAATAATTTCGGAAATATCATTTGAAATTTAAAATAACTGTTTTGTTTAATTAGGAATGATAGAAAGAATAATGTTTATTTCCGAATAAACTAGGAATAATACTTATTTTATTCGTAAATGATGTTGAAAGATGTAGAAAGATTTATTGATATTGAAAGATATAAAAAGGAGAAGCGTAAGTAATATTAATTCTATTTTATTAACTTCATTATTCAAGACTTTAGGGTTGGAAATATTTTTTTTTCATCTTCAACAGAAATAAAGAAGTGCAAGTAATAAGTATTCAAACTTTGAACTCGCGGCAGCGCATAACAGACATATAGACAAACATTCATTTTTATTTATATAGATTACATAATTTTACTATGCTTACAACCATTCCATAAATACAGGAAATAAGTATTCGAAGTTTCATTCAATCGGATGAGCGGTACGGCAACGTATAAGAGACATACAGACAAAATTTCATTTTTATTTATGAAGATTCTTGGTTTGAATTCGTTTGCCACACTTAAATATACTTAGGTTATTAAAATTATTTTGTATTACGTCCTATTTATATCACAATTTTTAATAAAATAAAATTATTTTGAACTGTTGAAAGATTTTAATTCAACACCCGAATGTCATTGAATATAATCAACCAATCTCGTTCAATGAACATTATTATCAAAATTCCCATAAATTTGACTTTTTATTCATATATAATGTAATACTCATAGCTGACCACTCCTGAAGCTTTAGTAAATCACTAACGGGAGCTACTAAATTTAGATAATAAAGCAAATATGAATAGACACAAAATCATATTGATTAACGCATTATTGAGATAGGCGACTCCGCTAAAAAATGAAATTTTTTGCGAATATATAAAAGAAATTTAGTATTCTTAATGTTTGTAAGTTATTAGACCGTTTGATTTTTGCCTCTTTAGGAAGTTAAAGCTAAAGGGTTTAAGAAGAAGAAGTTCTTACATCCCTATTTATTTGCGTTTTATTTTATTATTTATTGCTATTATACATTTTTAAATGCTATTTTCTCCAATATTTAAGAGAATCGGTAGAATTGTCTTACATAAATTAATGTCGATCAGATATATATTTTTAAAATTTTGTTTAGTAATTTCTCCAATATGTTCTGCACTTACAGAGAAATAGAACGCATAATCTTATTTAGAAATATTCTCTAGCTGATTTAAAACTTCGCAATGTGAAATAAAATGGAAAATTCTATTCTATTTATCAATTTAAATCAAGCATTTAAACAATGGATAGAAATGCAGTTTATTTTATAGTTTTGGGACAAGATAATCAATTTCTGAATCCATGTGCAAAATTTTAAGCAAATCCTTTCATAAACATCTAACCCAAAATACGTTTGGTTTATACTTCATTTTAACCGAAACAAAGATCTTTTACCGAATTATTTCTTTAAATTTTGTCATTTAACTTATATTTTGATTCCATACATGTTTTTATTTTTCGATGTTTAAAAAAAATGTTACTTTTAAAATATTTTTTCAAAAACCTTATTTCCATCTTGACGACATACTATATGCTGTAGAATTAATAATTAAAACATCAAAAGATAATATAACTCATCCGAAAATACGAATAAAAGCGAAAATCATTTATTCGGATTGAAATGAAAGCCAAAATTTTTCTATGTAGAGCATTTATTCCATATTTTTACCAGTACATTAATAATTATAACGGCATAAAGGTTTAATATCTGTCTTGAATTCTAATTTTCCGGACTTTAACTATAAATCATTAGTTTATCCCTTTCGTGTGAGTTAATCTCTAGTAACTATTTCGTTCAAGAGTATAGAATCTGTGTCAAGTAATAGTTAGAACTTTAGGTACTAAGCCTTTCTCAGCCTTCAAGGATTAATTTCGATTACGTTTTCAGTAATCAAAATACAGGAAAGGCCCATCGTTGTGCCTGCAAATCAAAACGCAGAGCTTATGTGATTATTTATTAAGTGTATTTAAATACTATTTACCACAAAGGTGTTATTTTTTATTAAAAAATGTGACAATTTTATACAAATCGATGTTAAATTTAAGTAAAACATTTAATAATAATATTTATTTTATAATCATGTGAGAGCATGATGTTGCTTTGGTTTGAGGTTTTTGAAGCCTCAAAATGCGCAGGCAACAAATTGGAGATTTGGTTTGAGGTATTTGATACTAAAAATACGTAGGCATCCTTTTTCACTTGTAGGGTTGTTACAAAATGATGCAGAGGGTTGTGACATTTAGTGGTTTTTTACCAACTAAAGTTACAATTTGATTTCCAAATTATTGATTCTCTAAATTATTACGAACTGCCACAATTAATTTTTGTCATTGGCCAGTTTAAACTGGTTTGAAACAATCACGATATATATATATATATATACACA
>JAPMOQ010001652.1:1864638-1879202 GCA_026543055.1 Argiope trifasciata
ACACACACACACACATATATATATATATATATACATATACACACACACACACATATATATATATATATATATATTTAAATTAATTAATAATGTTTTCCCTAGATAATTTTAAATTTGCTAGTATTGATTCCATTTTTTCGTTTTTACAATCAGTAATTTTTTTTCGTGTAATCATCATTATCATTCTTACTCCGCTGAATCGAATTATTTAGTTATTCAAAAATTTGTATTAAGAAAGATATTTTATGACTGGTTAAACAATGTGTGTTTTTAAACAAATTGAATCCTCCATATCTATGAAATTATATCGGTATAATTATGTAATATAAATAGATTAAAATCATTTTAACACTACATTATTATTATTCGTCTTTGAAATTCGGTAGTGATACTTATTCCAGACAAAATAAAGTGATTCTAAATAAAAGTCAAAAATATAGAAAATGAAGAGAAATGGAAGGAAAGCCAGATCTGTTCAAGGGACAATATTCATAGTTCCTAAATAAGTTTTAATTCTAGTGCTGAAAGAATCTAAAATTTGCATAATAAATCTAGTGCGAATATTCATGCCTTCATCACTTCAAAGTTTCCTCTCTTTCATTTAGAGTTGGTAATTAAATACCTGTGGAGCATGCTTTGTTTATTAAAGGCTCTCAACCAAATGTTGTATTTATTTATTTAAGGCATAAAGGTTTTCTGAAAACTTTCCAAGGATACTTTGGAATTAAGAGTTTTCAACCAACCCTGCTTCACTTTTATACTTTAATTGTTTGAGAATAAGACCTGCCATTACAGTTTCTAAAGGAATTGGACATTTTATTTACTTTTGAAAGAAAAGAATTTTCCAGTTTTTTATGATTTCTGAACTCGGACGTTTCTGCAGAAATGCGAAGGTTAAATTTATTACGCAACTTTAAGTAAAGAAAAAATGCGCGTGTTACCGCTGGCAAAACCCTATATGAGACAATGAACAATACGTTAAATAACACGAATATGTATATTTATTACATGCCCGTGGCATCGTTTGGACTCACCAATTTTATTTTTTATTAATTTGTCTCAATGAAAATGAAAATTGAAAATCCGATCTTTTTCTGCAAAAAACTACTAAAATATTGAATAAATTATTACAAATTACTCCCAAAAATACCTTAAAACATAAGAAAGGTTATAGGTTAAGTTTTTTTATTAATTCATTAAAAATTATTTGTTAAAAATTAGAATGGAAGTAATTATTAGCAATTAATCTTTGAAGTCAACTTTCTTTATCTCTGAAGAAAAGACTCTTAAAGTAAAAATCGCTAAAGTGAAACGGTAAAAAATTTTATTAAAAATTTTTGGTGTTATAATATTTTATATAAAGTTATATTTTACATCAAAATATTGAATTTTGATATCTTAAAAACATATTTATTAGGGAAAGCCTTGATATCCTACTATTAAATATAATTCTATTTCTTGCACAAGACTTTCACTGGCTACATAGCCATCAGTATTCGATGTCATATTCAATATTCTTTTCATACTTTGTGTATTTTCTTCCCAATCATTTAGTGCTCGTAAGAATGAAAATTTCGCTTGCAATATTAAAGTATGTGGAATATTTTAGAGTAGGATTCATAAGAATTAATTTGACTGTAAACCTTCATTTAAAATGTTATGAAATTTAATTAGTTTTTAGAAACGTAAAAAATTCATTCACCAATTTTTTCTTTAAAATATATTTTCCTAGCATGAAAAATATGCTTAGAAAAATCCTTCAAATAAAAAGAGAAGAGCGAAAAAAAAATTTTTTTTCAAAAATTGATAATCCCACAAATTCCGTGTACCGTTTAGATGAAAATTATCTTGAAATCAAAAGAATTATTGCTGGTGGTTAAATATAGGAAGGAATTTTGAATTTAAATTGTATGGCCTCATTTATTCGTTTACTATACATCTTATTTTCTTAACTAATTTCAATATTTTTTAGATAAATTTAGATAGTTAAAATATATTACTTAGTTACAACGCTTCCTACTTAAAAGTAAAAAGGGTTTTTAATAAAAACTTTTAATTACATATTTAAAACTTAAAATAAATTAATTTTAACTAAAATATTAAGTTTGCGATTAGTGTTTTTAGCTTTTTTTTCTAATATTCAGTTTATTCATCTATATGAGTTTGCTCAATTTTTGTTGCAAAATAGAAAACTCTAAAGTAATCTTTAAAGCCTAGGATTAAAGTGAGCTTGACGTTCTATTAATTATAACATTATTATAGAAGCGCTTTTTTTGCTTTCATAAAGTAATGCTTTGTGCAGTGAAATATTAGGAAATATTCAGATAAATCAACACAGATATTTAAATATAATTTGATAATATTTCTTTCTTCCAATAATTTATAGGACATCAGGACATTTTTTTTTTCATTTTTGGAAGTATAATTTTTTTCACTTCTAGTTTTATTATTGTTATAGATAAAAATTATAGGAAACTTTTTGAAACAGTTTAAAAATATCACTTTAAGCCTTTTGCAGAAATAAAAAAAATAATAAGATATAAGCAAAAAATGAAGGGCAGTTAGTTTTCCTCCTTCCCAAGACAACAATTATTGAAGTATGAGTCAGAAAGAAAGATGAATTTTTCTGACAACATTTATAGTTTTTGTAGAATGAAGAAAAGATATTTCCAATAAAATAGCACAAAAATATTAATTTCTTTATATTGAGTTATTTCATGATTTTTCATATAATACCTTCTGTTTTGATAATTCACAAGTTTATAGCTTAAAACTAGTAAGTTCCGGAAAAAAGAAATTATGAACAAAATCACTGAAATGGTATTAATAATTATAGCAAACTAATTTTCTTTTCAACACATTTAAATACTTTTTTTTTAACTTTGAGTATTATGTAAACTATAAAACGCAATTTATTTTGATATCATTACATATAAAGATCAACTTAAAATATATTGTTAACCATAAATAAATAAAAATAATATTTTATCCTTATAAAACCTAGTAGCGTACTCATAAATATCATTGTTGTTTGCTTAATGAAAAGAAACTTGTATATATGTGTATATAAATGTTTAAAAAAGGATTTAAAAAGGATTAAAAGGATTAAAAAAGGATTTAAAAAAGGAGAGTATTTTTATCATCCGAGTTTTTATTATTTACATTTTTAATAAGGTAATTTATGAGCTCTCGATTTATGCATATTTTCAATTTTCTTCTTTGGTGAAATACATCCTTCTATTTTAATTCCTTAATACTGAAAACAGGATATTTTATATCCCAATACACTGTTCTTAATACTTTTAAATACTATAAAACTACGAAATGTATAACGTATGTTCTAAACTATTCACTAAAACTATTTTTTAGATGTTAAAAAATAGTTTTAATGAATATTTTAGAAGAATCGCATATCTGAAACCACAAACTTATGTTTTAAATCGAGAATTAAAGAGATTATTATTTAGTAATTTTTAAAGAGATTATTAAATAGTGACTTCAATACGGAAATTAGCATTCATTAGCAATTTATTTTTAGAAAATTTTACAATATATATCTGTAAAAAGAAGAGGTTCAGATTCTTTATTTGAAAAAAAAAAGTATTTTATATCACATTATTCTGAAAAGAATAATGAATATAATATTTTAAAATATTCTATTTACATACTATTCATTTTATATAAAATGTTATTCCTTTTTATTAAAATATTTTGAGTTTTTATTATAGATAAATAATAAAAAATATAACTAAAATGCACAAGCAGCAATTCACAATAACAATAAAAACATGAAAAAATAATTTAAAGAAATATTTTTCAAAATGAACGTTGGTAATAAGTTTCTAAAAATTGCATATGTGCATTTTCAAAGTTTATTTTACTTTAAAATTCAAAGGCAAATAACATTTCATTTGAACAAACATCGCAATGTATCTATAATGCGTGGGTAAAACATTACTTACCTAAGCGAAAAACTTATTTGCGCTATTTCAAAATGTGAGGAAGCTTAAGAGACGTTTTCCATTTTACATTAGGCAATGAATGTATAAGAGAAACAAAAATGTAAAGATTTTACTATATAAGATAAAAAAAAAACAATAATCCGACAAACATAAATTGCACAAAAAATATATTAAAGTTATGCAAAAGGTGCTTGTTTGATGATAGTGTCCTCTGTTTCGTTTTTAGCAATATATTTGATTTTCGGTTATTTTATACGAAATTGTATTTTATTGAGAATGTTCATCCTTTTCGCTCATGTTGTACAATAGTTTTTGACATTTTGTGATATTATATGATATTGTAAATTATTGTGACTCTTTTGATATTTTGCTCTATTTTTAATATTCTTTTCAAATTCTATGGAACTGTTTATTAGTAAAAATATTGCGAGTTATGTCGAATATTGCACACTATTTTTTTACATTTTATAATATTATATGAGATTGGAAATTATTGCAACTTTCATACAATATTTTTCGATATCCTATACATTACCAAATTGTGAATTATTGCCAATATTGCGCAAATTTTTATATTTATATACCGTAAGATTTTGCAAATTCTGCTCACCATTATGCATTACTGAAAAAGTAACCTTCAAGAATAAATGTTATATTCAATTTTGGTAAAATTCTTTGAACGAAGTTTATGCCCGAAATTCGTTCAAATTTAAGTTATTAAATATTTTGTTTTAATAGAATATTTAATATATTATCTGTTAATATAATAGAATATTTAATATAATATTTTATGTTTATTGTGTACTTGAATTTGCCGAATTGAGACAAGTCCCATGAGAGTGCAAGGTTTTGAAAAACACAGATATCCTTTCCGTTTTTTTCTTTTAATTTTGATGATATTATAAATTCACTTTTATTTGGCACGTGAATTGTATAGATATTAATCAGGATCTTTCTATAATATTTGATCGTTCTAGATGTTCTTCATATTGGGATCTTTCTATAGTTATTTCGCTTATAGGATAATTTCAACACTGGAAAAAAATAATATAAAAATAGGTTGAAATAAGGAAAATAGTTTGTATTTCTGGTCAATAGAATAATGTTTTGGTGGAATTATGTAGTTTTATTGTTATATTCTCAAAAATTATGAAAAGTCTGTGCGAGTTTTTAAAGCTTTGAAAACCACTTGGGTGCAATCATAGTTTTGAACATCTGAAAGTTGTCATATCATTCATATGTCATCTGAATCATGTACTGAAAACATCTGAAAATCGAGATAGAATTTTAACTTATTGCGACTCTATAAATTCTTAATGTCTGTCTGATGTGAACATTTCCAAATCCAAAACATATAAGCCCATATATTGTAACACATAATCAAATGATTGGATGTTGTTATCGCCAACACACAGTCCGAGATATGTTCAGAAGCACATACATTCGTTTATATTATTAAGATACAAGTTATTGTTATTAAAACATTATGGCCATAATAATGCTCTTTTATTATTCAGAATAGTTTATAAGAACTATAGCTATAATAGTTTATAAGTACTTATTGAAGAGCAGAAAGATGATACTTTGAGTCTAGTCTGGTTTTCAATACAAATAAGTTTATTATTGATTGTCTAGATAGTACTTCCTAAATTCTTATGATGAATTTCCATTTCAGATAAAAAAAAACTATATTGAATAACAGGTCCCAGGGATTGCGAATGATAAATTTTCCCTGAATTTTTCTGGATGGTGAAATTTTATAGCATTCACCTTTTTTGGTTTATGTTTACTCTCTATGTTTATAAAAACAGAACAAAGTGACTTAATATTACCTTCATAATGCCCAAGAAATTCTCAATTTAATACTTTCGTGTACTGTTGATGCTATTACGTTATTTTAGTATATACACAATTTAGTTATCAGTAAAAAGATTTATTATATATAAGAGGCGCTTGTATTTATTGAATTAAAAATAATATTTCATGTTTCCATATTGTTTCAATATAAAAATATGAATTCAATCTAAAAAGTAGACAATTCAAATAAAAAATTCTTTTTTTTTTGAAACATTTGCCAGAATGTGATTTTAAAAATTGTATTGATAAAATTAATTTGATAGTTTTCTTCAGTGTCTTAACTACTTCGCCGATAGTCTTATTGTTAACTAATGGACTGATATAAGTGTAATATCTCTACCTAGTTTTTGAATAATTCCTACTTGGAGAGTTAGCAAGGGATTCTGTACCATCATTATATGGGTTGGAAGTTTATAATATAGGTCACGATTAAAATAGAAATTGAATTAAATAAAAATTTGTTGGATGGGAATATAATTTATCTTTAATTCTAAGATAAGTTACATTAATCCTTTCATTACTGACCCACCTCAACTGGTGGCGAAATTTGGTTTTGACCATTCAGCCTTGTTTCAAATGTTCATCCAGTCATGTTTTGACCATGTTTCAAATAAGTGAAGTAAGGTGTAAAATGAATCAAGGATGTCCTTCTTCACTTTATATCCTGCATTCGCTTATTATCATATGAAAGCATGATGATGTTTGGGTATGAGGTTTCTGAAGCATCAAAATGCAAAGGCAATAAATTAGGGATTTATCATTTTTGAGGCATTAATTTTCCGCTTTTAGGTTTATTATAAAATGCAGGAAGTTATCCCATTTGGCGATTTACCACCAACTAAAGCTATAACTAGATTTCTAAATTATTCCTTCTCCAAATTCTGACGAATTATTTTAGTTAATTTAAGCAATTAACCAGTTTAAATTGGTTTAAAATAATCACGAGACTATCAGATTTCTCATCCGCCGATATTTAGAAAAACGATAGGTTTCTTTCATCTCAAAATAGCTCGAATACCAAAACTTTGACTGCCAATTAGAAAAATGGATTATGAAAGTTTAGAAAAATGTCTCGTTATGGTTTCTAACTGGTTTATTTTGAATAAAGACTTAAATTAACAGAGAGAAATAATGACTTTCCAAATAATAATGTTCTCACAGTATAATCTGAAATATGCGGTTGTAGATTTCATTTTTTGAAAACTTTTTACTTATAAAAATGTGTTTTAAATCTTTTTTTACCTTAAATACCACACCCCTTAATGTTCTTAGGGCCTCCACCTGGAGGGATTGTACTGTGGTCAGTAATGATCTTTAAGACAACTATAGTTTTCACAAATGCTGTTGAAGCATTCGGATTATTCAGTCTATGGGCTGTGTGGAGAAGCTAGGTAATGATTACCTTAAACACTAGAATTTTTTACCCTATTCACTGATAATAAAGGGTGTGTATGTTGCCTTCTGTCGGTCTACAGTTCAGACTATTCGACCTAAAATGGGCACATATATACTTTACAAAATGAAAGTGCATACTCCAAAGTTATTTTTTTTTTACATTTTAGAAGAAAAAAATTAAGTGAAATTCTAGCATAGTTTGTAACCATTTTAAAGCTCTATAAAAAATGTAAATCCTTTTAATTTAGTAATTGTTTAAAGAAATAAAAAAAATTATTGCCTAATTTTCAACAATTAATTAAATTGATGTATTGAAATGCAACCTATGCTTCATGAAATATTAAACAGCGTGATTTTCTTTAGTTACTGAAAGTATCAGAAGGATAATTTTACTTTATTATGAAGAATCCGAAAGTGACAATATGGTGCATTTAGAAAACCGATCAAATGAACAGTTAGGCTTATAGATACTATTGGAATTAGATATTTTAAAGAGTTTTTGTATATACAAAAAGAAGAATATTTGTCAAGTATTTAAAGAAGCTTAATTATTAATTTCAATCACTATGTGATGCAAAAAATTATTGCCATCAGAGAATCATAAATATTTTAATGTACATGATTTCTAATATTTAGTTTTGAAATTACAATTCCTTACTATAAATTTCAAAAATCATTCATTTTTTTCTCAAATGACGAGTATATGAGTCCTCTGGAATACACTCGTAATGCTTGATCGATATTACATTCTAAAAACTTAAAAACACAAATTGGCATCTAAAATATAAATTATTCAGATCTAGAGTGAGCATTAAGAAAATAAAAAATGAAGTCTGGTGCATTAAGAAATGAGCGAGAAAACAATTTTTATGAACATAATATTCTAAAAAATTGAAATTATAAGACTCTTTTTACTGTTTTAAATTTCAGATTACAATTCATTATCATAAATTGAACAATTTTGTAAAATCAATTTTTTTCAAATGATTATCGTATAAGTAATTCCAATTATAAAACATTTGTAATAAATAAAAGCAATCAATAATTATATTCTAAAAAATGTATTGTTGTCTATAATATTATTTAGGACTAGAATATTAAGGAGTGAATATAAAATTACTAAGATCTAAAACAATAAAAATGAGAGAAAAAACAATTTTTACGAATGAAATATTCTGACAAGTTAAAGTTCTTGAGGTGCTTTGATGAAACACTTTTCTTAAATGCTCTTGTTGCTGTTTTTAATGCTATTCTAGAAATTGCTGCTCTTGCGAAAATAATATTCTAAAAAGCCTAAATTTTAAAACTCTTTTCAATTTTTTTAATTTACAGAAAACTTTTCGTTATAATAAATTTCAAAATTTAATAAAATAGTTTTTTTCAACTGTCTATAGTATGTTTACAGTACAGTATTTGCGTTTGGAATTCACTTGTAATTAACTAAAGCGTGACTTTAAATAATATGCTGATAAATATAAAAATATGTATCAGCATTTATATTATAAATCATAAATTTAGAAAATTAAGAAATTACTAAATTACTAAAGTTTAAAACATTAATAATTGAGAGTAAAAACAGTTCTTATAAACATAATATTAAAAAAAAATTGAAAGTTCTTGAGTTAAATTCCGATCTTAGGAACATAATATTCTAAAAAAATAGACATTACAAAATTATTTTAAATTTTTTAGTTTCGGATAACAATAAGTCATTACAAATTTCAAAATTTAATGAAATCATTTTTAATGAAATGATAGTAATTTTGTAATTACCTAAAATGTGACCGATCATTAAACGCAACATATGTCTTGTGTCTAAAATATAAATTATTTAAATTTAAATTATTAAACGAAATCAAATGACTAAAGTTTAGAACATTAAGAAGTGGACGAAAAATTAAATACAAATATCATTAAATTATGTAAAAAAATTTTTAAAACAAATTTGATTCTCTATCTTTCTATAGAAGGAAAACATATATATTAGAATTAAGGGAAAAGAAACCTTGAAATATGTCTAGAATGTAGAAAATTTGGCATTTCCACCTCAAACCCCTAAAATAAAATTTTTAATAATTTTTTATTAAACAACTAAGATATAATTTATTTCCATTGGAATATATTTGCAATTAACAAAACCATGAATGATAATTACATTCTCAGAAATGTAAAAGTTCATATTGTTAAAATATGTATAACATATATTATTTAAGATTACATCAATAAGAAAATACAAAATTATGAAAAAAAATTAAGAAATGAGCAAAGAACAAAAGGTTCTTATGGACATAATGTTCTAAAAAGTAAAAATTTTAAAACTCCTTTTTCAATGTTTCAATATTCAGTCACTATTAATTATTATAAATTTAAAAATTTAGCAAAATCAATTTTTATCAAATGATTACAGGATACGTTGTGAAAAAGTGTTTGAAAATAATTTTAATTTAATATACCTGTCCTAAAGCATGGGATATATATATTAGAAATAACTAAGACAAACCCTGAACCATCTCACGTATCTAGAAAATTTGACATTTCCACCTCAAACACCATAAAGAAATGCGGACAATTTCCAATTATATTAATTACTTGCAAATAAATCCTTGAAATAACTTTTCTGTAGAAAAATCTGTGTAGACATATTGCGTCACTTCCTGAATTCTTCATCCCCAAAGAATGCACGCAGTCTTGAAATTTGGGGAGTCATGTTGACTCTTTTCTATCCCGGAAACATCTAAGAAATATCTGGGAAGGAAGGGAGGCGAATTTCCATTCCTTCGAATGAATAATTTTCTTGAAACCGCTTCTGGAATTCCCAGAATGTACGTTTAGAGATATTCATTACTTTGGGTGTAACTGCAAACTTCTTTCAAACCCACTTCTGTGATTGTAATTCTTAGGAATTACCACATGTTTTAATCATAGGCTATTAGGTAACCTTGGGAGCAGAGGTAAGGGCTCCCAAAAGGCAATTGAGTTAAATGCGGATTTTAGAATTCATCTCAGAGTTTTTTTAATATTTATTTAGTGAATAGATGAATCACTTAGAAGATTTCAAGAGCCTTGTATTTTATTGTTCGTTAACTAAGTTGTAGGATTCCTTTAAATGGTTTAATTTTATTAAATCATTTTGCATAGTATAGAGCGTTTTACAATTACTTGCTTAATTTTTCTTGTTGATAAATTTTATGGAAGAGGAGCTTCATGGGATTTAATGAAATTTTGTATTGAAACTTTCCATGATTTTATTTATGCATTGGATTTCTGAAATTTTTTACAATGAATTCGAATTTTGGACTCTTAGTGGAGATGCGATATTTTTGTGTTTAAGAAATTTAACAAATCCGCAATTCAATATGAATTGTTTTCATTTCATAAAAGAAGTATAATCAATTAATAAATGTGAAAAAAACGCATTCTTTCAAAATATTTCTTTTAACATTTTATAATATTTATAATAACGCATTATGAATCATATCAGTGTATAAAATATCGACGAACTAGAATTAATTTTGAACTTTCAGAAATAAAATAGGAATTGTTTTAAAATAATGTACGGAAAATTGAATGATATTTCATACCAACTTAAATAAGCTGGATTTTTCTTCATTAAGATTTTAATTGTATTAAGGATATCATTGCGCGCACACATATTCGGAGAAATATAAATTTTGGTGATTCATCAAAATCACAAAATTGAATTCTTAATAATTATAATGCTTATATTGAATTCTGAATAATTATAATATGAATTCTTATTAATTATATTATTCTATGTTATAAAATAGCATATATTTTTAGATTGTATAGATCTAATATAAAACTTGTAGAAATTAAAATAGAAATTTTTTAGAATAATGTTCTGAAAGTTAAATAATATTTCATAACAGTTTAAATAAGAGGGATTTTTCTTCATGTAGATTTAAATATGTATATGGAGAAATATAAAAACTGGTGATTCACAAAAATCTCGAAATCGAATTCTCAGTAATTATAATACTTATATTTTTATATCCTATGTTATAAAGTAGCACACTTTTTTATATTAAATAGATTTAATTTAAAACTTGCAGAAATTAATATAAAAATGTTTTTAGAATAATGTTCGGAGAGTTAAATGATATTTTCTGCCAAAGATAAGTTAGATTTTTTTTCCATTGAAATGATAAAACAATACATATTCAACATAAAATCAACAACTGAGATGTTGAATTTTTTTTTCATTGAGATGATAAAACATAACATTTTCAACATAATATCAACAAAAACAATACACATACAACATAAAATTGAATTAAGAAATATCATTACACACACGCGCACACATATATATAAATTTTCATAATTCACCAAAATATCAAAATTGAATTTTCAATAATTATAAACTTATACTTTCATGCCCTATGTTACAGGAAAAATTAGCAAATTACTCTGTAGCAATATTCCTATTATTGCGTTACGTCCATTGTTACTTTGTTGCTGTCCGAGGATCGATTCCAATGACTCCAATCCTCATCTCCCACGAAGGGCCAAGAGCAAATCTCTCCCATTATTTGTCATTATCAAACCATAAATCCCCCCCGAACACGGTCTCCCGCTAACTAGATCCCAATGTTTCAATTCCATTCGCAGAGCAATCAAAACCGAAAGAGACATTACGAGAAACGCTTCGCAGATAAACCTTATTATCCTGGCCCCGGAGGCATCAATCCTACGGAGCACTTAGGCGCGTCCTATCAGCACTTTCTCGAAACAGTTCCTAAATGGATGTGAGACGCTCTCAACTCTTAATTCGGGGCCGGAGCATAATATTTCTGTATCACTTCTTAGCCTCGGAGCTGGATCGGAAACAGTTCATTTAACCAGCGCCGTGCTTCCATTTGTGCCCCGCGAAGGGAAGGGAAGGGTATGGTTAGGGCAATGGGCTGTTTAGGGAAGGTCTGGGCACACTCGTACAAAGGAAATTATTGGCCAGAGCATCAAGTTTGGTGGAATGCACTGCATTAACAAGGGGGGAGTTTTAGGAAGGCAGCAGCAACAGGGTCAAGGTGGAATTGTTCCACTAACAAGCCATTATGTTGGATTTTAATGTGAATTTATGAACAGTATGGGATGCTTAAATGTTAAATGCTGGCAAGATTGGATGGTTCTATCCCTTACAGACGTTACAGTCATGTCATTAGAGTAATTACATTGCACAGATGGAGTAATTATAAATTTATACGCCACTTAAAATGAGAGCATGCATAGTTATTTTCGATTCCTACTATTAGTTCACACTCTACCTATATATATCTATTTGTTTCACTAACAAGCCATTATGTTGGATTTTAATGTGGATTTATGAGTAGTATGGGATACCAAAATGTTAAATAATGGCTTAATTGGATGTTTCAATCCCTTTTCTTGTTTAAATTTTCAAACGGCAATGAAATCTTTTTTATTCATACAATCAAAATCAAACACATTTTTTAAAAAATTGTGTATTTAACGCTGGATGTTAATACACTTTTTTTTCAACATGAAAATGTTAGAAATTGTTTCAACATGAAATGCTTGTTAATGCAGTGCAACAGGGTCAAGGTGGAATTGTAGATGTTCCTCTAACAAGCCATTATGTTGGATTTTAATGTGGATTTATGAGCAGTAAGGGAAAGCCTAAATGTTAAATGCTGGCTAGATTGGATGGTTCTATCCCTTACAGACACCACAGTCATATCATTAGAATAATTACATTGGACAGATGAAGTCATTTATTATAAATTTATGAGTCACTTAAGATGAGAGCATGCATAGTATTTTTCAATTCCTACTATTAGTTCACCTTCTCTTTATATATGTGTGTGTGTTTATTTATCTATCTTGTTCAAATTTTCAATAGTTAACCCTGCACCGGTAACGCTCTATAAAGTCACGTAAAAGGTCACGCGGATTACAATTGTAGTCCATTTTCAAATCTAAATAAAACTTCAAAATAATTAATCAACATTCTTTAATTAACTTTAAACGTAACAAGGCACTTCTTAATAATTTTTTAGACATCAAACTCACTTAAAGTTGCTATTGTAATCCGCACGACCTGTGCAAGGTTAATAAAATCCTTTTTACTCATCCACTACAGCCCAAACACATTTTTTAAAATTGCAATAGATGACATTGGTTGTTAATACAGTTTTTTCAATCGTCAATCCATTAATTAAATTAAATTAGTTTTAATATTTTAAATAGAGTTTTAGCAGTTTGTAATGGAAATTGAAATCAACAGACAATAGCTCAATACGTTAAACTTCAAGAATTTGTGCATTTTTCATGTGAAGGTGAAGAATGCAAGTTTAGTTCATGCGATGAGAAATTATAGAGCAGTATCAGCTTTGTAAATTAGGATAGGTAAAAAAATAGAACTCGAAAAAATAGTAACATATAAAAATAATAGTCAATACATAAAAAAGGAAAATGGAGAATTACAAGGAAATTCGCTTTCCATTTTGCCGCATAATATTTTAAGTATTTTTATTGAACTTTTTTGCAATAAAATTAATAGTATATACTTTTAAAAGACTTCCAATGCTGAATAAATAGTTTTCTTTTCAAGAGAATGATTTCATTTCAACATTATTTTTTATGCAAAACGAAGAAAAGACTTGAAAAAAATGTTTATAACATTTCTAAGTGCTTATTTATTGGAAAGTAATAACAGATTTCAATTATTATTGGAATTCAAGGTATTTCAATTGAATTGTATTTGCTTTTGTGGTATAAGAATCTAGAAAAAAATTACTTTATTACAAAGATTTCAATAACATTCAAGGGAACCTTTTTTTCGGGGGGCTTATTGCTTAGAGTTAGAGCTTCTTCCCTTGATCTGGTATTCCGGAGTTCGATTCCTGAACTTCTGATTCTGGCATGGGTGTTCTTTCCCTGTGTTATATCTGCAAGGTAAATAAAAGAGTCCAACCCCTTGTAACAAAGGGTTGGGCAAGCCAATGTGTGTATATCATCTTCCTGTGAATAAAATGCATGAATAATATCTGCACCGTAAAAGGACTATGATGCACCAGTAGCTAAGACGTACTCTTGACCTTAGATAGTGTGACTGAAAACAAGATTCACCCTCTCTGCTTAAAGTCGACGACTTCGTCAGCGGGCTCTATGTCAAATGCCATAAGAAACAACAGCTATTTTGTTTCTGAAAACTTGCAGAAATAAGCAATTAAAGTTATAGTGTTTAACCTATAAAGTAATCTTACAATAACAAAACAACATATTTTAATATTAGGAAAAAATTACTAAATTGAATTACTACTACTACAAATTAATTATTATTATAAGTATTGTAAATGAAAAAGTTAT
>JAPMOQ010001652.1:1879602-1890501 GCA_026543055.1 Argiope trifasciata
ATTATTTATTTTGAATATAAAAAGATTAGTACTTTAAAGAAATTTTTAAAGCCTTTTTAATAAATCACATATCTTTTGAGAATACTGTATGTTTACCATTTCAGCAATTTGTGAAATGAGAACTTTTATATTTTCAATAAAAGTGTATAGTGTCTCAAACATTAGAAAGAAGTAACACTATATCTTAGAAAACCATCAGAACGCTTGGGAATTGCGTTAAGCCATCAGAAAATAACATAATTTTGAATTTATTTAGTGATTTGCATTGGTTGAAATATTTTAAGCATATGAATTTCTGAGTTTGTTTGCAAAACGTGTTTTAAAAAGCAAATTAAACTCAGGAAAGTGGAATTTATCTCATTCCATCAAAAAAGTAATAAAGAAAATTAAGGATAATTTGTTGGTTTGACAAATTTATATTTTTCATTAGGAAATAAATAAGAACATAAAAATTCATTAAAGTTTCATGTTTGAAAAGGAGTAAAATCTCCATTTTTAAAATATACAAAATTACTTGATGAAAACAATACTTTGATTTCATCAATTATACTAATATACAGGAAATTATATTTGCCTATTAAAGTCCTGGTTATTCTCTCTCTTTATTTACTGTTATGCATAATTGCCGATAATTTTGCAACTAAGGTAGCTACTACTTATGAGTTATATTATAGTTAGATTTATCATTGAAATAAGCATTATAATTAATTTAATCCTTATAATAATGCATTACATAATATAATGTTACTTTAATGAATGCTTTACGCAATTGTGCAATGTGATTTAAACCTATAATACCATCTTATTAAGGATGAACTATTTAGTACGTTTATACATTTAAAATCGTGGACATATGAGAAATAGGAATTTTTTTTAATTATCAAACGCTGTTTTTATTCTAGAGATTTATCAAGAATATGATGAAAGGATTATCGCAATGCTTGCTTCTACAACATCAGGAAAAATTTATTCCACTAATATAAGTTAAGATTTTTTTTATATTTATTAATACTAAAAGCAATCTTGGGTTGTATTACTTTTGAATTTATAATTTATTCCACAAATATAATCTAATGTCTTTTTATTTATTAATACTAAAAGAAATTTTGGATCGAATTACTTCTGAATGCTCTATTTGTACAGGGTATTTTCTGTTTATCTTTACTACCCAATATGGATGTTGTGAAAGAGTTAGATGTTAGATTGACAGCTCAAGTCTCGTCCTCGTCATCTGCTTCTTTTTCATGATTATGTTGTCTATGTTGCTTGAAAGAAAATAGTATAATTTTATGCCTTATGACATACTGCATAATTTTTGGTAATTAATGATGAGGAAATCTTAGCTATTTATAAGTGGAATTTTACATGTATCTTAGCTGATTTCTTACTTTACTTAAACTGAAATAAAATTCATTTTGTTACAAGTGAAACTATTGCGATAGGATATTCATATAGCAATGATTGAAATTTTTCAGTTATTGAGGTTATAGTTCATAAGTTAAATATTTTTCCGTAACTACATTGTTTCCTAAACAGTATGTTACAATGTCTTGAACAGCTAGCATATCTATTAATTTACAAAAGTAGAATATATTTTTTGCTGCACTCATCAATTTCCACTAGTTTGTGAATTAATTTATCTCTGTTATAGCATTGGATTTCATTATAATGACAATATATCTTTCGATTAATAAATAATGGATGCATAATTTTCTAATTCTATTGAAAAAAATTATTTTTGTATTAAAAAAATAAGTAAACAAAACATATTTACTTAAATTTTTTATTCAAAACCTGAATAAGCAAAAGGCCCTATTGAAGTAGAAGCTTTACTTTTGACAGATTTCTGCCTGCCATTTGGAACATTTATTTAAAAAGATGTTTATTATCTTTTTGTTACCTCTTAATTAAAGCAGTGAGAGAAAACCAAATTGGGTAATTCACAAGGTATTAGATTACAGACAATTAAGATAGGGCCAAAACAAAGGCATATGAACTAAATACAGTCTTATGTTACTAGACCAAATATTATATTGAATGACAACACTGGTAGTCACTTAAATAGGGTGGCACGGCAGTCAACCTAAAAAATATAATCACACTTTTCAAAGTATGGCGAATTACATTCATCTGCGAATTATATTATAGCATTCAATTCCATGTAATACAATAAATTTTAATATAAATAATAACTTGATTTGTTCAAAAAGTATTTCGATGCACTTCAAATCTGGCAGCAAAATTGCAACTTAAAAAAGCCATTTCTTTCCAGTAGGAGTTTAAATTAGTCAAATTAAACTAGGAAGAGAAGGTGCGTTGAAACGATTTTCTTATAATTTCCGAAATGCGAGCGAGACGCACATATGCTATTATTCAGAATGTTTTTTAAAGCACCTCACTTTAATTGCTTAACATTTCCATCCGTCACCTGCATTTCGCACATATTTTTCTAATAATAAACGCCGTAATTAAAATCGTATTCGGGGAGAGAGAGTGTTCACCTTATGGCCGAGCAGATCTCCCAGTTTATTACCGCACACAAACCATTTCGCCCAATCTGGTGAATGTGGCGTATTTCCTCTGGAAGTCTGCAATTACTTCCGCGTCCGCTCTTCCTCTCCATGGAACGGATGGTAGACGACAATTCGTTAAAACCCTTTTCCAAATCCATTTAGGAGTGACTATTAATGAAATCATCCGATGACTTCCGCTTCTCACTCGGTTGTAGGGTTCACCCACTTCGCTGGGCTCCCTCGGAACCATCCCAGAGCAATAAAATCGATTGAGATAAATCAAGGAAGAGGTTGACTTAGGCCGGAATTGGATAAATGCCTCGTTTCTTTGAATGATTGAGTGGTTTGAGTAAGACGGCTTTTTTCTTTTAACGGAAAAAAAGGATTAGTTTGCTTTTAAATACAAATAATGGAGATTTAGTTGATAGAACTTGTATTTTTGAACGAAATTAACTTTCAAACTTAAATTTAAATTGCATAAGCATTTTAGAGTTAACGCGAACATCCTGAAGAGAATGATCATCTGTCAATATCTATTTTTTATAAGAATGTGAATGCAATAATTCAAAATTGCATTGACTTAATGCATGAATTAATTTCATTTTTGATTTATATCTAAAATTTTTGATCCGAGTCTAATTTTGTTTTCAGTCACTCAGTGGTGTACAAAAATATGTTTGTACAATGACAATATAGTAGATACTATTTGTTAACAAAAATGCCAAATTTACAATGAATCATTTTTGATAAGATCGTATTGTATTTACAGTTAGTCATTTCTGAATAAGATCGCATTGTATTGAAAACTAATCATTTCTGGATAAAATCGTATTGTATATAAAATGAATCCTTTCTGAAAAAGGTCGTATTGTACACTAATGGAAAAAAATCCCAACACCAACAAAAAATTAGTGTACAGTAATGAAATTTTAGGAATACATTTGTCTAGGTAACATATTTAATTGATTAAAGTTTCAAGATCACAGGTAGAGCCATTGGCGAGAAGAGCCATTTCAAATGTGAAATGTTAGTACATTAGTGACCAGTGTAACCGCCAGAATTTTGAATGCAAGCATGCAAACGTGCATGCATTGTGTAGTACAGGTGTCGGATATCAGTTTGTAGGATGGATTTCCATGCCTGTTGCACTTGGGCGGTCAATGCAGGGACGGTTAATGCTGGTTGTGGATGACGCAGGAGCTGTCGTCCAATGATGTCCCATACGTGCTCGATTGGAGAAAGATCTGGTGATCTAGCAGGCCAAGGCAACATGTCGACACTCTGTAGAGCATGTTGGGTTACAACAGCGGTATGAGGGCTAGAGTTATCCTGTTGTAAAACAACCCCTTGAATGCTGTTCATGAATGGCAGCACAACAGGTTGTATCACTAGACTGAAGTACAAATTTGCAGTCAGGGTGCATGAATTAACCACGAGAGTGCTCCTGCTGTCATACGAAATTGCTCCCCAAACCATAACTCCAGGAGTAGGCCCTGTGAGTCTAGGCCGCAGACAGGTCACTAGCAGGCGTTCACTTGGCCTCCTTCTAACCAACAAACGGTTGTCACTGGGACCAAGGCAGAACCGGCTTTCATCAGAAAACACAACAGATCTCCACTCAGTCCTTCAATGAGCTCTAGCTTGACAGAACTCACGTTGCAAACGACAGGGGTTTGGAGTCAGTGGAATGCATTGTGCAGGACGTCTGGCTCGGAGCTGTCCTTGAAGTAACCGATTTGTAACAGTTCGTTGTGTCACTGTGGTGCCAACTGCAGCTCGAATTTCAGCTGCAAACGCAGTCTGATTAGCTACAGCCATACACTGAATACAACGGTCTTCCCTCTCAGTAGTACCACGTGGCCGCCCGGAACCTGGTTTTCTTGAGGCAGTACCTTCCCTTGACCACTGCCGCCAATACTCATGCACAGTGAATACATTCCTGCCAAGTCTTTCATCAATATCGCGGAAAGAAAACCAGCCTTCTCGTAGCCCTACAACACGACCTCGTTCAAACTCAGTGAGCTGTTGATGATGGCTTCTTCCTCTTCTCAGAGGCATCCTTGACTAAAATTAACCCATTACGTCAAATCTCAACTGTAAAAAACGATTACGAACCTTACAGCGCTTATTTAAAGAAAACCTCATCTGCATGTTCATAGTGTCGCTACTAGCGCCACACTTATGTGCGTAGCTGGAAATTTCAATCGACGTCATCTTTCAGATGTATAAACACGCCTACCAAATTTCGTTTATCTAGCACAGCTCCTTCCTAGTGTTGGGATTTTTTTTCCTTCAGTGTATAAAATAAATCCTTTCTGATTAAGATCGTATTGTATTTAAAATGAATCATTTCTAAATAAAATCCTATTGTATTTGAAATAAATAATTTTTGAAAAATATTGCTTAAAATTGAACATTTCTGAAGAAGATTATATTATATTTAAAATTAAACATTTCTGAATATGAGAGCACATTATTGAAAATTAACTTAAATCTTGCATGGTTTAAGTTTTGACACTAGTTTTTAATATTTTGTTAAATGCAGTTTTTTTATAATCATAATATGTGCAGAATACACATATTATGCAATTTTGTTGAATTTCAGTCAACTATTTTGATAATCACTGATTATTATAATACAGTGACTACACTACTTTATTTGATACTGATAACTCTCATTTTAGTTTTAGGTTAGTATTGAATTGAATCATTCAAATTTATATGTTTCCTAATTTTATAAGTTAACAGTTGTAAAGAATTCGGGAATATTTTCTTCTCTACTAGCGTAAAGATTAACATTCACGAAATTTATCTCTCCACAAATGAAGAAACATGTGAAATTCCTTTTTCCGATGGATCAGAGCTTAGTATATTCCTATCTGGTCTAGATCATCTGGAGTTGTTTACAAGCACAATTATAGAACAAGGACTTGGTTGAAATTTAAGCAACTATAAATCATACATATATATACATATTTGAATTAAGAAGAAAAAATTCATAAAACGGGAGCAATTTTGAGTTTAAAGGGGGAAAAAACTGTGATTTTTATGGTATGGTGATTTACAAAAAAAAGTATATAAAACAATGTGGCACATATGAAAAACTCACAGTGGAATATTTGAAAATACTGAAAAGCCTTGAACTTGTACGCAAGGCTATGCGTTAAATGCAAAACATTTTACCAGTTATAAATATATTTAAGATAAATAAAGAATTTTCATTGAATATCGAAATTTCTTCAGTCTCTTTATACTTTGAAACTCGGCATGTGGTGGCATTAGAGATTTTTTTAAAAAACTAAGTAGGGAAATAAAATTATATCAAACGAAGATATATATATAATTTACCTGTTAAGAAATAATTATCAACAAGAAACAATGCATTCTTATATTTTATTTTTCGAATAAATAGCGCATATACTTTGTAAGTAGTTTTACTTTAGTAAATGGAAATATAGTTGATTTCATCGAGTTTCGTTATTGTAATTAATATAATTAATAATAATAATAATATATTATAATAATATAATTAATGTTATCAGAAATTATTAAGTCCAGAATAATTAGATCAAGCAGCAGCTAAAAAATATGGTTTTACAAACATGTTTTAAAAATAAAATATTTGATATGAAGAGTTTGAAAAAAAAATACTGAACATGATGTAATATAAAAATTGCAATATAGTTTTGATTTTGCTGTTTAGCATCTCAAATTTGTATAAAAATAATAATATACTGCTCATTTCATTTTATAGAAAAAAAACACAGAAAAATGCACTTCTTGGTAAATTAATCACTCCAAAAAACGAAACCCACAACAAAAATTTACAGAAATAAAAAAATCAATTAAATAATAAAGTTACACATGAAAAAAATGAAAATTAAAAACATCAAATAATTAAGTTACATAACAAATAAAAAAGCAGCTGCGATTATTTCAACAAAGCAACAAAACCACAAAAATTACCTCATAAATTACGAAACACCAAAAAAAAATAAACTCTTATAACAATAATAACCAATAATTCAAAAGATTTTAGGATTTCCAAATGAATAATAGAATTTACTTCTGAAAAAACAGGCACCTTCCCCCCTTAAAAAAGATTTTTCAGCTGAATAATAAGTTTACAGTAGAAATAAAACAAGAAATCTAAAAAATTTTTCAGTCAAACAATAAACCCACAAGAATAACCAATCGAAAATAATCATCCTCATTACTTTATGCAGCTCTCCGACATGTCCTTTTGTGGAAAGGATATATATCCTCCCCCTTTCAAAAGAATGTCCTGCTCAAGTTGTGGAAAGAAAGAGAATTGAAGACAGATGGATCCTGGAAATACTGAAACCAACCATAACGAGTGAAGGATTGTTGTCAAGAGACGATAGCGCACCTCTAGATTTATAAAACGAGCAAGGGAAAAAAAAGTGAATCTTAGAAAAATTTCTCCAACCGTTGTTTTCCGATTTCCGGATGGGTAAGTTTATGGGTCGGCTTTATTGGCGATTCGAATGTACTTTTCGCATGACTATTTCTTTTCATTCGTTAAATGGTCGCGACACTTCTTTCTAAAAATAGATCTGTTGTATTCGGGGTGAAGTATTGAATGGGGATAGTTTGGCGAAATTAGGGAGGTTTGAAATTTATTGGCTGCCGATAATTTTACCGGAAACTATTACGCAAATTATCTTTTGTTTCTTTAAGAAAAAAAATTAGAAATATTTTATAGATTTGTTGGCTAGTTAAAGGAAAGTGAGACTGAATGTCGTCATGTGATTGTTATAGCTACATACGTAGAAGGACGTTAACAGTGTCTAATAATATATAGAATATGCGAGGTAATTTTATTTTCAGATTTTTGAACTATGAAGTTATAAATTTATTGGCTGCCGATAATTTTACCCGAAGTTATTCTTCAAATCATCTTTTGTTTCTTTAGAGAAACTTAGAAGAAGTTTTATAGATGTGTTTGCTAGTAAAAAAGTCATAAGAAGTGACTAGGACGTGAGATTGGATGTCGTCACATAGTTGTTATAGCTAAGCGCCTAAAAGGGAATTAACAAGGTCAAATAATATATGAAATATGCATAATTACTTTATTATCGTTAAAAAATTAATAATTGTTTTATTATAATTATTTTTAATACACAATGTGATAAATTTATGCGCTAACAATAATTTTAACAGTAACGGTTATGTAAATTATCTTTTGTTTCTTTAAGAAAGAAAGAAAAACCTAGTAAATGCTTTTATAGATGTGTATATTAATTAAAACCTCATAGGAAACTGAGCCTGGAAGTCGCAATGTGGTTGTCATAGCTACATACTTAAGATTAACCTTAAAAGAGTCAAATAAAAAACATAGGATATGTATAGTTTCTTTATTATCATTAAAATATTTTTAAAGCATGATTTAATAAACTTACTAGTAGCCGACAATTTTATCGGAAATTATTACACAAGTTATCTTTTTTTCCTTTTTTAAAACAAAAAACTAGTGGATGAGTTGACTGGTTAAAAATCATAGAAAAGTGAGAATGGAAGTCTTCACGTGAGTGTTACAGCTAAACGCTTCAAATGACATTTGCAGTCACATAATAAATATAGAATATGCATAGTTATTTTATAATTATTAAAAGACATTAATGCATGAAGTGATCGATTTTTTGGCTGCTGATAATTTTTCCAAAAACTATAATACAAATTATGTTTTTTTTCTTACAAAAAAAGAAGAAAAAACCTCAGGAAATGCTTTACAGATATGTGGAACGAGATAAATAGTCATAGAAAAGGGAAACTAGATGTCATCAGGGTTGTTATAGCCAAACCCTTAAAAGGACGTTAAGTGAGTCCCGTACTAAATATATAATGTGCATGGTTATTTAATTATTATTAAAACTTTTTGAAAGGCTAATGTGATAAAATTATTGACTGCCTCTAATTTTACCTAAAACTATTGATCAAATTATTTTTATTTTCTTAAAAAAATAACCTAGAAAATATTTTATTGATGCGTTGATTGGTTGAAAAGTACGTAGAAAGTAAAACTAGAAGTAGTCATGTAGTTGTTGTAGCTGTACATTTAAAAGGGCCTAAACAGAGTGTAATAAACAGAGAATATACATTATTACTTTATTACATTAAAAGAATTTTACAGCATGATGTGACAAACTTATTGTTTGTCGATAATTTTATCGAAAATTATTACGCAAATTAGCTTTAATTCGACTCTTTAAAAAATAGAGCTTATTTTAAAGATGTGTTGACTGGTTAAAAAATAATAGGAAAGTGGGATTAGGAGCTGTCACATGGATGTTATAATTACACCTTCAAAAGTCAAACAATAAGCAAAAATATCTCTTATTTATTTAAAAGAAAGCCTAAGAAATGTTTATACATGTGTTAGGAGGTCAAACACGTGACAGGAAAGTGAGAGCAGAAGTTGATTTTTATAGTCACACGTTTGAAAAGATGTTAACAGTTAATATAGAATATGCATAGTTATTTTATTTTTATTGGAAGGTTTTAAAACATGAGGTTATAATAATTAATCTATTAATTAGTATTTTTTGCTATATAAATTAATTAAATCGATAAAATGTTTCATTAAAACTGCTGATGGTAGAAGGTGCAGATCCCATTTGGAAAGAATATTCATTAATTAAGTTCGTTGTCAGCAAACTTCAAGAGTCCTTTGCTCCATTTCTTTTCTTTTTACATTTTTAAAATTTCGAACATATAACAAAGAAAGTAGCAACCCTATATATGAAAAAAGAAAAAGAGACTCAGCAAGAAATTTTATTTGATATTTTTATTTTTCATTAATATTTGAACATAAATTTAATAATATTGAAAATTGAATTCAGATAATTAAAAGATTTATGATAGTTAAAAATAGATTATTTAATGTAATATGAACGGTAATTTGACTTTTTATATGAATGGTGCTAATATCGATTTGAATAAAATAATTATGTAGAAAATCGATTTAAATAAGATTCAAAATTCAACTCTTAGAAAAAATGCATGCATTAGTTTTTCAAATATAATTGTAACTTAAAAACAGTTTTGAATTTCTTGTAATGTTTCTCTGGCTTAACATCCAACTTGATTCACCATGTTATGTCACTGATATATGAACAGCACTTTTATTCCTCTATAACCAATCAATTAAAGACGATGATTAAAGATTATTTTTCTATAATAGAAGGTTAAATCTCAAATTAAAGTAAATCGGAACTGCTTAAAATGCTAGTAATTATATGCTTACGCAATGCAATGCGAAACATATACTTTATTACTACTCCTTTCTGTTTTAAATTTATTATTTTTGATGGTAATGAAAACATAATAGACGATGAAACGAACGCTAAAGAACAAAAAATTAAAAAAATCCTTATAAGGATTTTACTGTATAATGAATAGAAAATCATGAATTTAATCATCATCAATATTTTCTGCCTTTAATAATATAGCCGACCATGTAAAATGAGCTAATCATTCTTTTTACTGTAAAAAAATTCTGCTTGGTTAGCTCTAAATTTTCGTAATCCGGATCCATAAAGTTTAATGATACCGGATTTTTAACTTTCTCAGTCACTGATTCCGAACCACACTTCACTTAAAAAATTTTTTAAGCATATGATTTCCTTCTAGTGTGTAAGATGGATTTCAGATAACCGCTGTAGACTCAGAAGTATGGGTGTAACGCCCAAAATGTGTTTGATTACACCAAGCAGAGAAACGATTTTCGAATCTTTTATGCATTACTTTCTAAGCAATTAGAAGGAAATGTAGGAAAGTAAATAGAGATTTAAATCATTTAGGAAGGAGTGTAGAGTTTTTTCCTATCATTCATTTTTGTGAATATTATTCTCGGTAACCCCTTGACAGATTTGATTTTTAATAATCCAATTAGATAGCATTTATCATTTCGAGAATGTGCTATATTAAAACAGTATATTTAAATATTAGTTGTAACTTTTGCATCGAATGATAGAATATTCGGATTACTAAATTCTTTTGGATGAGAGACAATTGATGATGATTTGTATCTATCCAGTTCTACATCAGATAAATAGTATATATACATTCATGGTATGAAATTAATTAGATTCAATTTTTGAATCGGAATCGATATTACAAAGACTTTCAAAAGCTCTTAACTTCTCTTTCTTTCGTTAGATTGGCTCTAACGAAATACTCAATTTAGAACAGTGAAATTATTCAAAATGAAATGAAATTAGATATCTATTTCTGTTCTAAAACAAAATAAATAATATATATGAACGCGCATTCAGACGATGCTAGAAACTTCCAAACAGGTGTTTTACTCTACATTCCCCTCACTTATTTCCACTTCTATGAAGTGCAAAGGCTACATCTCAAC
>JAPMOQ010001652.1:1895501-2023550 GCA_026543055.1 Argiope trifasciata
TTTTTCATAACATTTATATTATCATTATTATTTAAGAGTCAATTTTGTTAAAATAATCATCATCACTGCGTTATTTTTAACTCAAGGTTAATAGAATAAATACATAGGAAAAACCGAATATAATAAATCAATAATTATTATGTATCCATGAACTATAAACTAATGTAATAATAATTACTTTAATTATAGATGAATCCTCAACTTTAATTTTGTATTTAATAATTTTATTAATTCGTTTAGAATAATCAAGATTTTATAAATTGCATAGGAAGAATTAAAAGCAATATGGATTTTTTTTATAAAAAAAGATTCTGTAATTAAAAAAAAAATATGTTTTTTTTATAAAATCAATCTCATAAGATAATGAAATATCATCTTTTTTTCTAGAGTACTATTTCTCCATTTCAGTTAAAATTAAAAGTTTGTCATTTTGATGATATTTTTAGTTAATATTATGTATTGTCTTAAGTATTGTATAGTAATAGAATGATAAAAGCTAACATTTTTCCAAGTCCCTGTTTAATAAAGTTTTTAAACAAATATACTTAAAATGTAAACCTACGTTTTAAACTTCCCGTTTTTAAGAATATATTTAAGTTAACAAAAATTTGATGTACGGGTGTTGGAACTTTAATAGTGGCAACACTGCTGTAAAAACGCCACGCAACCAAACCAAAGAATATCACGTATACCACACGTTAGCTACCTACCTACCTTAACTCTCAGCAAAAAGACTCGTCCTTTCTACGTCACGTAAAGTAACGCGGAAAACCGATTTTTGTATTAACTTGCGGTCTAAAGTAAGCGTTGTCAGGATGTTTTCAAAACAAGAACAACGAAGTTGGTTGAAAATGGAATGTGCAGCAGCAGAGGTTGTACAGCTGTATCATTACACTGAATGAGATTTCGACACCAGATTGTACCATCCAAAATTGAAACGCCAATCAAACGAATAGTGTCATTGCAGGTCACCTAGGAGTTCGAAATTTCTTCAGAGCCCCAGCAATGTGAAAGTTATGGTGATTCTCGTATACGACTATGATGGTATCATCCTAAAATACGGCATTCCCCAAAGCAAACCGTTCAGAGATTCTTGCTGCAGTAGACCGGTCCATTCAAATTATCAGCAGAACAGGCTCAGCTACAGGTGTTCTACGACTTCCATATCGTTGGAAACGGGTTGTAGAAAAGACTGTATACCATGGGGACATGAATTGCTTTTGTATTCCATGTAAATAAATAGTTTCCTCTATTAAAGTTCCAACCCTCGTATGAAAGAAAATGTAATTATGTAGACATATTAATGACTTTTAATATAATAAGGGGGAAATTTCAATAGGTAGCATAAATAAATTTTTCAATTAAACTAAATCCTTTCAATTTAAATCAAATCATTTAGGATTTTGTCTCTCATATTTAATTTCATAAAGTGACGGCCTTTTGAGATTGTTTATTTTGTTTCATGTTCCTTTTCTCTAAAGTTGCCTCCAATTCTGGGAATTAAATTAAGCTAAATTAAGAAAGATTGTTTCATATATTAATGCTATCATATGTAAGGATTTAATTAATTTATTCTTTTGTATAATTTATTCATTTTAAAAATGTTCTTATGTTTTATTTTTAAATTAATGGTGCGATTTTGGTAGAATTAAAATAATATTTTAAAAAAATTGTATGAAAAATAATTGTTTATGCAATAAATTTAATTAAATTTAGTGTTGTTTGAAGAATAAGTTTTACCAGGCTTCCTCTCGTGCTTTGAAACTATTTGTAATTTTCAGGTGTTATGTGTAATGAGACATGAAATTGTATTTTTGTCATATGTAATACATTTTCTGAGCGAATAATGTATTACCTATGACAAAATGAATTTTTATTAACTAGCATAATAAATTTAAATAATCTCGAATACTTCCACATTATTTTTTATTTTATTTATATACGAAATAACCAAACTGTCTCTCTTTTATCAGATGATCCAATAAAAAACTACTATAAAAATCATTAATTCTTTTTGTTACGTACCTGAATTATTTCTTATTCTTTACATCTTTAAATCTAAAGAAGTCTGAATGTTTTTTGCTTTATTTATTTATCAGAAGGCAAATGATTATTTAATAAATGTAAATATATTGTTTTAGTCAAATTGTAACTGACTTGACTAATTGTCAAATTGTAATTCTACTAACAATTATTTTTGTGGAAATGTAGTTGAAATTGGAGAAGATAAATAGAAAATTCTGGTTTTTTTAGTTAATAAAATGTTATTGTAATAAAGTAATAAAACAAATACTGAAATAGACAATAGTTGTTCATTTTACTTATGTAGTTTCTTTATTCATTTGGAGAACTTTATGAATATTAGAATTTTTTTAAATGATCCTTGAATTTGAGATATGCAGTGGTTATTTATAGAATTACCTCCTAGCACTTACTTACTTACTCTGGGTTTTGATTGATAACGCATATGTATAGTTTGTCAATACTGATCGTGAAATTAATTAAGTGAAATAGTACAGACGACATCCCTCGTGATACCGTACAGATACATCATTGTGAATCTACCTAATAATATTAATAAACATAAATCGAACTGACATTGAAATGACCTTCAAGAAATAGCATGGCTTTCAGCTATGCTTAGTCTTTTCACACGAAAAATCAATATTAACATTTTGAGTTCTGAAGTCAATTATGGGGATTTTGAAATAATGATATAATTAAAAGAATATAATTATTATGTTCATAACGAATGACACGAATGAAAATAAAAGAATAACAAAACACCAATTTCTTCACAAGTTTTATTTTCAGCTTAGCATTCTTACAGCATAATGATTAACATAGATGCTGCCAATATATAATTTATGTTTGCTTTTTTTAGAAAAAGATACCATTCAGCCTGAAAAGAAAAAGAAAATCAAAAGAAATTTACCATAAGATGAGCAAGAATGTGAACATACTTGTTACTAATTTAAAGAAATATTAAATAATACATACGATTTTTTTTTCGATATTTGTACTTTTTAATAATCGTTTGGAATACTGAGTAAACATAAAATTAGAGTAGCTCAATTATTGATTAATTCTTACTTCTACGAAACATATAACAAGTTTCTAGAAGATTTTGCAGTCATACCAACTAATAATTGTTAAGAATGGCAAAACTTATGTTAAGAATTTTGAAAAATACATTTTAGTATTCAATAAAAATGTGAAATATTAGATACTTAAGTAGAATGAATATAAGTAATTATATAAAAAGTGAATCAAAATTAAAAAAAAATCTTAAAGATTTGCAAACTTTGCAATAATTATATCTTTCATTCAGATAATGAAATTTTTAATTAAAAGGATTTGCACCATGTTTACATTCGGCCAATTATAAGACGCCAACTAGGCAGCGCATGCGTACCAGGTAATCTCAAGACCCTGAAGGATATGATGTCAAAGATTGATATTTTCATCCAACGGTTTGAGAGTGTGCAGATGGGGAGTAAGACAGCTATTTACTACCCCGAAAGTAATGTTAGTTTGACTGTTCGGTCAATGTAAAGTTGGACAATACTTATTCAGCGATCACAACAAATCCTGCCGATACTGCTAAGTTCAGTGGTGGTGGGGTGGTCGGCTGCATACAAGAAGAAGGTAGCGCATGCGTAGAAAGGCTGCAAATTACTGCTCAGCTTACTATGAGTCAGTTACATGCCGTTGTATTGCATTTTTTGTTACAGTTCTTGCGTTTGCATTCTTGCGATCAATTCAAACAATTTTTTTTTTGCTCTTTTTTCTTTCTGAAACAAGTTTTTTTTTCTTTTAATTTGATATTTCATTTCAATTGTTTTTCAAATTTGGGCATTTTGGTATTTATATTTTTTATTTTACCATGATTTTTTTGGTGTAAATATCCATCATTTTAATAAGATAAACAGTGAAAGATTCAGGGATGCCAAAACGGCAGTTTATAGGCAAGCATGTAATATCTGAATCTATCTTCTAATTATGTGGCAAATGTAAATCAGCCCCTTTCTACTCATACGCTGCATGTTTGGCGTCTTAATACTGGCCTAGTGTAAACCTGGCATTATATATTATTATAACAGTAACACATATGTAGATTTTATTTAAGTTATTGAGCAAATATAAGAATGGTTACAAAAAAAATTACTTCTCTATCAAATCGAATAATTCAGAAATTTCATTTCAATTTCAAGGGAACTACATAAATTACTTAAGTGTGTTTTTGAATATTGACATATATATATATATATTTCAAATTTGCAAATATTTAATATAAATTGATTATTAATTTAAGGGTTTCATTCACTCAAATTCAAATATCTTAAAAAGAAAAATTCCAAATAAGAATTTCATTTTCACACGATTTCATTCAATCTAAGCACATGCACGAAACACCAACATGACATGATTGCTGTTAACGATAAACTAATAAAACTTGGAATGAATAATTTCATATACATATTGCAATAATATATACACATTTTTGTTCTAAAACAGTGGTAGTTAAGTCTGACAAAGTTCAGAGAGCACAGGTTCTACAGTATTTTCTTATTGAGGAATGTTCCATTTTATTCTCCATATTTAGTAATGTTAAGAATGTTCCACCAATAACTTCCATGTTTACGAATGTTTAAAGATTTTAATTAGGAATGTTCCATTTTTAGCTTCTCATTAGAACAACACAAATAAGCAAACTTAATATTTAAAAGAGTTTTCTCAATTCATACTAAATAGAATTTAAAAAAAAACATTTCAATATAAAATTGAAGAAGTATTCCTTTTAAAATTTTATTGTTTTGTAAACTGGCAAATTATACTTTTAAATTATTTTAATACAGCTTTTTTTGAGAGGATAGATTTTACAGATTGATACTGTCAGCAAAATTTACCAATAATCTAAAATTCTGATATAAAATTCAGTTCATAGAACATAGATATCATAGAGATGAGCTTCTATTTTACTTTTATATTTTCCTAAAAATGAAATACAAGTTTATAACTGCAATAAACCTAAGATTATTGATTTTTTAAATTTAATTGTTGCATTATTTTTAGAATATTAAAAAAAATGTTGCCTTATAACATTTTTCAAAAGCGGTTAAAAATTCGGAAATTCAGTATTTGGTAAAGAATATCATTAACTAACTCAAGGAGCCATTTAAAATACCAAATACTTCTGAATTTTAAAAATAATCTGTAATTTATTTTTCTGAATATAAACTACTGAATTTATTTTTTGTCCAGTTTAAATTTCTTATTAAATATGCTTGAAAATCATTAGGCAACAAATTGTAATAACTTCAAATTATTCGACTAAAATTTTCAATTTTATCTATAGTCAGTTATTAATTTTTGAGTTGCTATTAAATCCGCAAAGTTGAAACTATAGAATGCTTTCTAGGTATCGTTTTATTCAAAAAAGTGCCGATATCCTTTGACTGTTAGCAATTTTCTGACAATTAAGTATCTCAAATAAAAGAAAAACTGAAAATATGTAACTTTATTTGATTTATAAAACAATTCTTTCTGATAGCGTTTGATGAATAATTAATAATTACGGATTTTCTTATTCTAACATATATTATTAGTATCAGATTCTTGATGTTGTTTGATATAGCTTCATTTCTACTATTTTTTTTGTCAGCAACGTATCTCAAATAAAAGAAGGCATGAAAATAGATTACGTATCTTATATATAAAATCATTCTTTCCCATATCGTTTTGTGTAGAATTTTGTAATAACAAATTTTCTTAATCTAATTTATATTATTGGCAACAAAAAATTTCCGATGTCATTTGATATTATTTCATTTCTTATAATGTTCTGTCAGTTATGTTTCTGAAACAAAAAAAAAACTTGATTACGTATCTGATTTATAAAATCATTCTTTCCAGTATCGATTGGTGCATAATTTTGTATTTATTAATTTGCTTGGTGAATTTTGTATAATATTATAAAGGAAAATTCTGATGTCAGATAATGTATCTGATTAATACAACAATTGATGTACTTGCTTTATTTTGCAAGATACTTACATTTTAAAATTATTCTACTTCAGAACTTTGTTGAGTTTTGACTATGACTGCAAACAAACCTGACTTATATATACACAAGACGAATCCCGATATATAGTTATATGTATATATGTATATACTTATTCTGCTTGAAATATAGGGAAGAAAAGAGCAACGAATTGCTATAGGTATATACACATATAGTATGTGATATTAAACCCAAAAAATCGCTCCACTACAAACAGTCTCGCGCAGTTTCAAACACGGGGCTAAATAAGTTTTGAATAATGAGCATGAGAATGAGAGAGTTCATTTTTTAACCATTTTTCATAATATCTTTCAAATATATAACTTGCTGCTTTCAGCACCAGAAGTTGAAACTAGAAAATCGGAATGGATTTTCTTCCTTCTCGGATTTGGCGTTTCAGCGTAGCAGTGACAGTAGGAGCAGAATGGATCCAAAAATCATAAAGGGAGTGGAATAAATTTGGCCGGGAGCGCTGGAGTGCCCTTTGTTGAGTCTCCGCCTGCTTTCTTTCCTCTCTCCTCCTGAAAAAAAACACACACACAAATATAGGGAATTATATACATTGTTATCAAATTTATTTTATTTCTCAGTTTTGGTGTAAATATTTTCCAACTTATAAATTATAGTTGATAATATATTGTTACAAATCTGCAATATTGATTCCCTATCTGCTAGTTCAGTCACTAGAAATACCGTTTTGTGATCAAGTTTGCTGAATGCAGATCGATTGCCGAATCAGTTGTTTCAGGATTTGCGGAAGAATTCGGTTACATAATAGATAACACTGGAATCATCAACAATTTTGGCGATAGAACTCATAGGAGCCAAACTTATATTTGATGGTTCAAGGAGAGCTGCTTCAATTAGATTAACTCTATTATTTTCTTAGGACACCATTTAATACAACTCGCGCTTTATTCATTTATTTTTCCCCTTCTCCCACAATTAACTAATATTTATAACCATTTATTTTTGCATTCATACTGTACATTACAATTTTCATTCATCCAGTTTTATTGCACTCAAGATATTTTTCTTACTAACATTTATCATTTCTTGTTATGTTGTATTTATAAGTATTTTGTCTGTATCTTTGCCATTAATTACAATGTACTTTTTTTGTTTAATAAAGTCACCAACATCTATACCAAACGGGAAAGGGGCCACATGAGTTCTAGAAGCGGAGGTGTGGTGTGGTGTTAAATATTAAATGATCCAGAACCATATCTGACCAGCACCGGGAGCTATGAACCAGCAGTCCACCACAGACAGATGTGAATGGAGTTGCCAGGAGGTTTATAGTCGTATAACTAGTCGATGGCTAATCAATTAGATCAGTCTAACAAAGCGCAGAGTAAAGCTCAACCAGCTCTTAAATTGAGCTGTTTCCCGAATCCTACAGCTTATTATAGAAGCATGGAAGAAGTAGCCAGTCTTGTAGTAGTGTTTCAGCAGTTGGATACAGCCTATGGGAAGAGCCAGTAGAGAATTGCAGGCGTTTAGAGAGACCTTAGAAAGTAGCTAAGAAGATTCCCTCCGCCTGCTGAATTCAGACTGGAGCATTCTGAGCTGTGTTTGTTGCTAGCTACCAATTAAAATATTTGTGGGCTGCTGTCTATACTAAATGTGCTGCTTGGGTACGTCTCTTCTGCGTATTTCTGTCTATGAATTCGTGCATTCGTGTTTAATATCCCATGCAGCACAACCTGTTGCACTATATCATACAGTACTGTGAGATATAATATGATATTAAAGAACACTCCACAATATTAAGCAATATTGTGAACATTGATTAATATCATGCAATATTGCACGATATTTGTGTGCTATTAGGGATATGCCGTTGCTTGTTTTAAGGGACTACCGTGGACTTTACGGACTTAATGGAAGAATCTTCGTAACGATATATAACTTAATGTTACAAATGTGCGATCAAAACGAACGCACATTTGTAATAAGCCAGTTTATATTTTCCACTGCAGGTATGATTGGAAATGGGGTGATGAAATGAAACATGCCCGTTTACATCACGATTCTAAAGAAAAGTGGGATACTCCCCCCCATAAATCTGATCGAAGTGAGATATTTTAACCCCCTAAATCACTTTAACTCAAAAAACACCCTAAAACTCTTTTTGAGATTTCTTTGACACATGCAGATTTGGGAAAAGGAATCTTAGGTATCTCACAAGTAATGCCGTAGGCCCCCTTCGCTTGGAGAATTAGAATTTAGATTGTGAATTCGTTTTAGAGCTTATTTTAGAAATAATTAAATATAAATAAAATAGAATTTGGATTCGGATTGAAATAACATTCAAATTCATTTGACTTGTTTTAATGCATTAATTTATAAAAGTTATAAATGACGTTACAATATAAATGAATGAAAATATTATATATTCATATAAAAGAAGTAATTCCAAAAGATTTAGATAGCCGCTTGCAAAGAATACTTGCACCTATTTGCAAAAGACATAAATCATTGTAAACACTAATATTGTTTCACACCAGCTGTACAAATTTTATTCTGGCTTACTGTCTTCTATTTTAAATAAAAAAAAGGCTGGCTGTAAAGTAATGACACCTTGGAGATAATTCGTTTTTACATCTTGCTCCTCTGGTTTGAGACAGAAATTAAATCCTTCAATAAACAATTTGCACTACCATTTGGATTGGAGGTATCGAAAGGGTTAACAGCATCCAGCATGAAATGAATTTTTGCTCTGATATGATTCATGTGTTCAAGAAATGTTGCGTTTGACAAAATTCCTTTTTTATTTGTATCCAATTTTTTTCTTCTCATAATCGTTAACGAGAAAGGTGTAATCATCAGTAATAGGTGAAATTGTATTGAATAAACATGTATTCCGTTCGATAATTTTAATTTTCTTATCTATAGGTTAAGTAATGTATGTTTACCTATCCCCTTTTCTCTTATGAAATTTAATTTTATTTAAGGAAATTTTAGATTTCTCTACTACATCTGAACTTTTTGAAACATTGTTATATCATCACCATGCTAGTGTACGACATTTAGGATACCAAACAACGGTATAAGATAATGGAAACAAGGTATAACTTGGTTTAATCCTATGGTAGATGTATTTGTATCACAGTACGAAATGCAAATAGTATACATAGATGTAAATATATTTTTATGTATTTGCATAATAATACTAAAATTCTTCCATTGTGAAACACAAAATAAAATAATCAGGACGAAAATAAATTTAAACAGGTTATATTTTAAAAAATAAGACCGAGATAATGCCAGGAAGAATGCTCTAGTAATTTATATTATTATTTTAAATTTCCCATCTGAATGGAAAAATCGAATAAAACAAAATGAATAGTAATAGTAATCAAGTTTGTCAGTCAGAATTCTAATAATTTTAAAAGAAGTTGATACAAATCGTTAGATTTAAAGATATGAAATTGGGAATCAACATACTTGAAGAGAAAAAATGTTTCTAAAACTCAAATTATATAGAATAACCAAGTCTATCGCAGAAATAAATTGATCCAAATTATTTTATATTATTATAAATTTATGCTTCAATGATTAAATTCAGTTACATTTTGACTATTTCTAACTCTTCTAACAATGTATCACTTTTTGAAAGCAATATATTTTTTATTTTTCCTAAAAATAGTAAGCAAAGAATATTTACAGTTAATCTAAGATGAAATGAATTTCACAATATATTTTTTTAAATTTTACCTAGCAATATAAACCTTTTAAGAACTCCCTTTTCTAAACGTTTTTTTTTTCAGTCCCACTTGAGTAACAATTCCAAAAGATACATTGTATAGCAACATTTTCTTGCCTTTAAATATTACGCTACAAAAAAAAAATTAGAAATAACTCTTCTTTCTTGTGTAAATGGTTATTTATTTATCTACGGTCTGGCTATTTAGTTTTGCTCCTTGAATTATTAGATGCCATAAGCACTCGATTTGTTGCAATTGCAGAAATAGCTGCCATGTTTGTGTCTGGCCCAGGTAAGAATTGCTTTGTGTTGAAAGATTCCTGTTTTCTGTAACCGTGTTTGCTCGGGTGTCTGGTGTATCACTCAAACACCACTCCTGTCAGGAGGTTTGATTTCCTCCGATTGTGATGGATTATGTGAAGCTCTTTGGATTTATGCATTTGAGTGCTTTGGTAACATGAGGTGCTATTGCGTGAAAATAGTTTTTGATGGAATAGTTGTCTGATTTATTTCAGCGCCATAAAGCGTTAAATTATGATTGAATTTTCCTTTTTTCAGTAATTATATAGTAGTTTTTATAAGAAAAAAATATTACGCACGCTTATTTTTATTATGCTTCTAAAATATTGTTTTATCATATATCATTATTGTTCTGAAAATAATGATGAATTTTAGATTCAAAAAAGTTATTCTTACTTTTTCGTAAACATAGTATAGATGTCATATGATAGTATAGTAATAATAATCGCTAAAGAATTCGAACTTGATATTTTTTACGAAACTTCATGCTTTACACCTACAACCTGGAGTTTGAAAAATACATTTCTTTTTGGAAAATATCTGTGTGTATACACTACGTATCACAAAGCTAGCTAAAAAGTATTTTCCGCTATGAGAATGAAATTCGATACACAGTCTTTATAGCAAATTTGGAATTGCTATCCAATCTAGTTAACTCCTTTCTGAGTGTGTCTGTCTGTCCACATGTTTAAATATAAGTTAACACGATAACTACAAAACAAAGATACCTTGATATATAAAATTTAGCACACAGATTTAACGTCTGTAATGTAAACACTTACCAAAGTTTAAACCAAATCTGTCTAAATGTTACCATTTGTTTGTCTACATTTACAGAATTATGTAAATGATATAAATAAAAAATATAACAATTTAAATATATCATATTTGGTATATCATTTTGCGACTAGAATTGTAGTTTTTTTACCAAATTTCATTTAAATTGGTTTGTAAAATCCCATCTAAACATAATTTTGATATTTGAATCTTATGAATCTCATTCCAGGAATCATTCACCGAAAAAGTTGCGGAGGAGGAACTGATAGTTTCAGTAAGAATGCTAAATTCTCGCCAAAAATTCATATTTCATAACTGTTGTAAGTTAATGCCTTCCAAGATAACTTCTTTTCTAGAGAGTATGCGATAAATATTTAGTGGAGACCACTCCCGCTGGTTTGAATAATTCGCATGTGAAAAAAATTAGTAACGAAAAAATGCGACAGATGAAATTCCATTTTTCATCTTTACATCAAAAGGTTTTATCTTTTTAAAATTCAGACAAATCCTCTCAGTATTGTTTTCTTTAATAGCTTTTCCTCAGTGTCTAAATACAATCACTCAAAAACATAATGATCTTCTTTAATCGTCTGTTCCTTTTTTGTCTGAATATAATCACTGAAATCGCAAAAATCTTCTTTAATCGTCTGTATTTCGGTGTATGAATACAATCACTCAAAGACACAATGATCTTCCTTAATCGTTTATTCTTCGGTGTCTGAAAATAATTATTCAAAAACACAATAATCTAGATTGAATAATTTGTATACAATTTTATAATTAAATCTATAAATCTATACTTAATTCGAAACAAATTCGCAAACACGTAGGATGTTTGTTGGTATCTATCCATGATTGTGCATAACAGGAACAAGCAGATCGAAGCAAGTGCCGTTGAGGGATTGCTAAATCAATTTAATTGCTTTAAACGATAGCGATTCATTACGATCTGTTAATGCTCCTGTGAAAATGGAATCGATATCATAATAATAATAAAGAATATATTAAAGCATATCATGATAAATTGTAGAATAGACGATTGAATTTGCCTTAGATCCAATCAGATGCTGGATTCCAAAATAAGATTCGATAATGAAATGCAGATGAAGATCTCAAAAGGGTTATTAGGTGAATTAAGTCATTTAGAATACACATTCAAATTGTACGGACTCTGAGAGAGATTTCAAAAAGGAAAGTGTCGAAAAGTGTCATATAATTATTAACGAGGTCTTTTCAAACTTTGTTATAACATAAAGAAAAAAAAGGATAAAATATAGAAAAAAGAAATGCAGTTAGAGGAATGTAAGGTTGAAAGTGTAGAGGTGTAAGGTTAGAGCATATTATAAATATCAAGCAATTTTAGGTATCATGAAATATATTAGGTATCACAAAGACATCTTAGATCCAAGGCATAAAGTAATAATATAAAGCAATTTTAGACATCATAGATATAAAGCACTCTTAGGCGTCATAGATATCAGGAAATCTTAGACATCATAGAGCAATTCAAGCAATATTCGAGAATGAAGAAAAAAAACGAAAAAAAAAAATTAATGACAACTCACTAGACGGTTAGTGTTGCTGAAGCAAAATCAAACTGTTTTGGGAATTTCCCTAAGAGTATTATTAAAATAAACCCTTTCGACTCTTAATGCAGAATTAAGAAAAAAAAATGTCAGCTATAAAGTGAAATTGTAATAAATTTACTAATTTATTCGAAAAGAAATCGGCAGGTATATAAGAAAATTTGCTGTGGAGTTTTATTTATAGTCAAACTAAATAAAATCATTATTTATACTGTTTCCCTATAAAAATAAATAACTATCACGTTAAATTAAATCTCGTTTAAATATGAGCCAATAATGAAAAACCATGAACTACTAATTGATGACAGACAACCTAAGAGACATAACTAGATGAAATGAGAGATAAACTAAGAAAATAACGAGAATCACATAAGAAGCGAAACTTTGAAACTATTAAAAAGTTACACTTAAATGTAAAGAAAATATTGTTTCTAATGAAGCGCAATTTGGAAAGGAAACATTATTATGATGAATTAAAAAACTGCAGACCCAGAGAGTACAGATGGCAAAAACTTACTCAAAAACTCACAGATAGCAAAAACTTACATAACGCTTTCTAAGAAATACGTATAGCTTTTTACTGGATGTTTACCTTTGCACCTTGCTGCTAAGAATGAAAGTTTCAAACATAAATTGCTTTCAAAGATATAAGATGTAAAATTCATGATTCGAAAGGGGACTGTATACGCCAATAAAATAAAATGTCGATAAGCTACTACCCTGGGAGTTGATTAGATTTTGATGGAATTTTTCCAGAGAAATATTCAAAAATAATAAAATGGATTATGATAGGAGAGTTTACACAGATGGAAGAAAGATTGATGATAGAATAGGTTACCCGGCAGTCTTCTATGATGAGCACGAAAATATTGTATGGAGTTTCATACTTGACAACAAGCATATAGTATGTTTATTATAGAAGCAGTTGCAATTTAAAAAATGCTGGAAAATATTGGTTTTTGTAATCTTAATTATGATCTTTGCACTGACTCAATACCAGATTTAATAGATCTAAGTAACGGTTTCAGAAAAGAACAAAATATATTTTAAAAGTTTTAAAACTGAAAGATTTTTTTTAAAATCAAAGATCCCATATAGATAATATCAAAGAGAATGAGGCTATGGTTATTATGGATAAAATTTCCACCTGAAAAAAGAAAGGCATTAATTACGACTTCAGTCCCACCAAAAGATTCAGAAAACAATATTTCAAAATAGTAGTTAGCAAGTAATTGGAAGTTAGAGTAAAGCTTAAAAGTCGGAAAATTTAGGCAAGCTTCGATATTTGTGTGGAAATTATGGTAAAAATTCTTGGTAGAGATTGTTGTTGTTTTTGTTTGTTGTTTGTCAAGCAAGTATTTGCTTGAAACAAAAAACAAATAAGCTATATAGAATTTTCTTTGAACAAATAAACTATATAGAATTTTCCAAATTTATTAAATCACATTTTTTGGATGGAGGGAAATGAATTTGTGTCTTTGATAATAGTACTGTAATGCATAAGTTTTAGGGATAAATGCAATTCATTGCTAACGCGAAGAATACTTTAAGAAACTCCGTCATGTCTAGGCATATGAATTAATAGTCCTTTATGTTTCTTTAATGGAATTACAATTCTTGTCATCTAAAAGAACTGTTTATATGGCTTAACTTGTAGCACCTGTAGCTTGTATAACCGTAGATGAGGATGTAGATAGAATATTTAGCGCTTCAGGCAATTCAATTTTAAATGTATCAAGATGTTAATGTAGTAATATATTGAATAACTCGATAAAACATAAATATGCTTGAATCAAAATACCAAGACATTAAGTATAGAGGTAATTGAAACAGAAGGTTCTTGAAACTTCTAATGTGAGATGATTAAGGTGACAGGTTTGATTCTTTCTGAGACATTTGGATGGATTTGGTATTGTTTCCTGGAAGAAATTGTCTAGTTATTTTTGCTCTTTTTCTTTAAAATTTTGAATGTATTTATCTTCTTTTAGAATTTTGACACAGAATTTTAGCAATGGAGTAACAACATAAGTTTTCTGGTATGTTTTCCGCAGTTGGAGGCATTCCTTCTAAAGAGATAATTTCATCATATTTGAACATGCAATGTTAACGATTGGGAAACCAACATATGTTTCCTGAATGGTCTGCGATGACTGACCAAAATTAGAAATCTTCTATGAAAGAATTAGTTTAATTATATCTTCATACACAATTTCAGCAAAAAAAAAAAAAAAAACTGGTAAATGTTTCTTGGACAGCCTATGGTGATTGACCAAAGCGGGAGATCTCTTGAAGAGATAGTTTCATCTTATCTTGGCATACAGTTTTAGAAATGAAGAAACTGACACAAACTTTCTGAGTGGTCTACAGAGATTGATCAAAAGTGAAAATGTCTATTGAAGAATTAGCTACACCATATATGTCTTCTATATATCTTCACCATAATTTTTAGAAATCTTTTGTTTAAAAAAGCTCCATAGAAAGGGGATGCCTGATTCCTGAGTTAATTCACCTTTCTGGTATAACAAACTAAACCTTATGACACAGACATATAATAAGGTAGATGCATGCATCGCAATAAAATTACAGATATCAATTCCGCAATCGACAATTTTTGACTGCATTAAGCTCAAGTTCAGGTTTCTATAAAATACGCATTGGATTTATTTCAGTTTACAGTGAAATTAAACTCAAAACATTAAATATCCTATCTGGTAAAATTATACAAAAACAATAAATTCTCATTCTTAATAATTCACATTTCGGGCTTAGTTTCACTGATTGCTAAAGTACGTCGAAGAGTCATTTTGAAACAATGTGAAAAAAATCTTGCTCATAAAAAAATTCGAAGTAAGAATTTTTCAAAGTCACGTATCTGAATTTTTTCGCATTGTATGTATCAATATAGAGATCAAAAATAAGTGGAAGCAGAAGCCAAACATATAAATATCAAAGGTGATCTTAAGTTTAATTACATAATCCAAATGTTTCATTGATTTCACATTCATAATGAGGTATTGAAATTATCATAAGGTAGATGTACAAATTGTTTTATGGTATATCTATAATGCAAAATAGAATAGTTTGTCTAGACAGCACAAGTGGGAATTCGCTTAAAAATACTGTTCATATCGGGTTCCTTTCGTTTTGAGATTATAAAAAATTTGATTTATGAGCAAATGATAAACAATTTCGAACTTTACCAATCTGTGAATTGTTGCGACTAGCATAATTTAAAATGTTGAAAAGACGGTGATTTCTATTAGGCTTCTCTTAGTGATAAGAAATATTTTATTCATAATCATTAGAACATAAATATATCAAATATCTTTAAAACACTTTAAAATGAATTATATTATTTTGAGAAAAATAATAGGTATATAATTTTTAAAAATTTAAGATTATTATAATCGACTTAATTTTAGATTTCTTCTAGTATTATTTTTTCCATAATTGCAACGTATAGATTCATTTGAAACGAAACTGTGCATGATGTTTTAATTCAGATTAGTGGTTAATTCTTTAAAAATACATTTATACACAAGTAATCTATTTTCATATGAAAGTCATTTCTCTCTCATTTAAAATTGACTTCAAAATAATATAAAAAGACTCGAAAACAAAAATGCACAATCGTTTCTCTTCTGATTTTTAAGTGAAAACTTCATTATCAAGTTTAATTAACAATTCATTATCAAGTTTAATTAACAATTCATTATCAATTTTAATTAATTAAAATTCCTCAAATATTACACTTAGAACTTTCAAAGAGTTTTGAATTGAAATAGAAAATAGTCTGAAGAAACATTATTCAAATATATAATTTTTTCCATCCAGGCTCGTTAAGTACAGTAAAAGCTCTTTATTCGAGGGGTATATGTTCATTAAATATGCTGCGAATAAAGAAACCGTGAATGCGGAATGGTCATTTATATAGGATTATAGGGGATACGTTCCTAGGTAACAAAATAATATATATATATATATATATATATATATATATATATATATATATATAAATTTAATTGAAGTTTTTTGAACATTTTGATTAATTATCTTAAGGCTTAGGCAATGGTTTGAAGAATTTTGTAATTTTCTCTTGTTTGGCAGTTTTTAAAAGCTCCTTCAATTCAGTCCGATACGCAGCAGTCGCATTAGCAATTTGCCTCTTAAAAATAAGACTTCGTTCCATAGACGTTCATAAAGAAATCGCAAAGCTCATTTGCCATTCTTAAACCTTCACTAAGATTTTTCAAATTAAATATCACGTTTCCAGTGCTTGTTGAAGTCTCTTCTTCAATGGGTTGTTAATTCAACATTTCTTCCAAGTCTGTTTCAGTCAAATCTTCATCTTAAGATTCAAGCAATTCCTGAATGTCACTCGATTCTATCTGTTCGAACCCATCTCTTCCTATTCCATTCGCGATTTCGGCTATGTTTGCAGTCAAAGCTTGAACTTGCACAGATTCTTCGCCATCTTCCGCAGTCAGAGCAGGTCAGTTCTTTCCAGCATGACTTCAATGTTTGTGGCTTCTGTTCTTCAAATGATTCTTTTATGTTTACGATGCATTTTGCTACGTCAAATTTCTTCCAGCGTTTCCATTAAATTAACATTCATATCAGGATTACATTCCATATTATCCAGTATGATTTTGAAGTTTCGTCTTATGTAATAGAGCTTAAAGACCTGGATTATTTCTTGTTCCATAGGTTGAAGCAAAACTGTCGTGTTGGGAGGTAAAAATGTCACTTTTATATTTGGATGCACAGTTTCAAGTTCGCTAGGATGACCTGGTGCATTGTCCAAAACTAGAAGTGCTTTAAAGTCTGAATTCTGTTTTTATAAATAAGTTTCAACTTCGGAAACAAAACCATAACGGAACCAGTCATAAAAAAATAGCAAAATCAAAAAATTGTTTTATTGAATAATACATTTTATATACCTAATTTAATTGACTATAGACATTATTTTAACTACGAAAAATAAAACGTACATTTTATAATTTTACCCTCTTTTATTTATTTCCTCTTAATTAGCAATGATGATGGTCTGATAAACTACTTTGAGTCCTGGAAGTTTTATAAATTTATTATTTAAATTGATAATCCATTCATTTTTATGCGAAAACTCTTATCAGTTATTAAAATATGTACCGAAAGTATGATACAAACATTAATACTCATTCTATCAAAATTATGTGATTATATTGTCATATTTCTTATACTGCAGATATTTCTTAGTGTTATGGTATTATATTTCATGGCAATTCCTTTCAGAACCATCGGCAAATATTTGTATTGCCGGAAATAAAAAAAAAGAAATCATATTCCTTTTCAAGAAGACTTTTTATTCTTTTACGTTCTTTTATCAAAAAGTCAATTATTAACAATATAGTATTAAAGAAATATTATATGATTTTATTTTTTTCTACCATCTAACTAGTGTGTCTATTTTTTTGAGTTTTCTGTCCAATAATTTGAGATTACGATTAAATTTATTTGAAATTACGAATTAATTTGTTTGGGATTACGAATTGTAATAACCACTGTTATATATCACTGATTATTTAATATTTTATATACCACTGTAAGTAATTTACAAAACATTAAATAATCAGTGGTTATTACAGTGATATATAACGATTATTAATAAATTATCTAATCAAAATCATATAAGGAATTTCAAAAATATTGTTTTGTCTGTTCTGACCTCTAAGTAGTAAGTTTCTCTGTCTCTTTTTCTAGTTTTCTGGTTTCCACTATTTTTAGGTTAGAATTTTATACGTATAAAGCTATTATAAAGTTTGAATAATTATAATCAGAATCACGTAAGAACTGTGTAAATAAATTTAAATTATAAATCTTATATTTGTCTATAAATATTTTGGCAATTACTAGTAATCTTATTAAGGTAGGCCGTGGTAGTCTGGTTGGTAAGAGCGTCAGTTTCATAGCTGAAAGGTAATGAGTTCCGACCTCGTCTAGGCCAAAGATCGCCTTGTTGGCAAATGGCAGTTGGGGCACGTTCAATAGGTCGTGACTGCAAAGTCCTCCAAGTTCCCATAACAAAGTATACCTCGGGGGTACTGAATCAGGGATGAGTCGGTCTCTGATTTGGATCTAAATTCTGACTTGTGGAGGGAGGAATGAGTTCGATCGCCCCCTAAAAAGGATTTTGTCGTGCGTGTTCGAGCAAAGTCGTCCTTTCACTTGAACGGTACTCGTTAACAACAAAAGGCGCCCACTTTTGCCTTCATTCGAAAGAGCCCCGCTCATTCGGGCTTGATATGATCATGTGGCATTAGATCCACCCACCATTAGCAAGGTTGTATAGGAAGAGATATTACTGTTCAAAGACATCTATGAGACTTACCTGATTCTCTGAATTCGTGATCAGATGCAGCTGCTGCTGCAATGCCTCCGACTGTGCTCTCCTTTTCCAAAAGCTCGGTAGACAACTCTGCTTTTCTTGCAGCTACAGGCGAAAAACATTTAAATCATAGCCACTAATTTGATTTAACTGAGCTCCAAACAATTTATTTTGCTCTGTTGTATTTTAAAACATAACTTTATAACTATTCAGCATTTTATAGTTTCATTCCATGAAATTTTATTTTATTTTTTAATCTTGATAGATTATTATATGTAAATGTGATTAACTCACTGATTATGTATAATTATCCATGATTATTCATATCACCATTAAACATATTGGGGATTTTGAATGACTACAAGTGATTATCAATTATCACCACAAAACTTATTGATGGTCATGATTAATTATGGTTCTCCATTATCACAACTAAACGTATTGTTGATTATGAATAACTATCAGCAAATATTTATAATCAGCACAAAATTTATTGGTGATTATGGATAATTATCAGCAAATATTTATACTCAGCACTAAATTTACTGGTGGTTGTGAATAATTACCAGTGATTATGAATAATCTCCACTTAAATTATTGCTGATAATGAATAATTAACTTCGATTATTCCTAATCAACACTTAAATTTTGGTGATTATAAATAATACGAGATAAATTATGCATTATCACCGATTTACTATAGTTTCTGCAATATAAATAATATATATATGGATAATTATTCATGAGCAGTTCCCATTATCGGTATTAAAAAAACAATTAAAATTTGCAAAACGATGTGAACAAAAAAAATATATGACTAAATTAATGCACAACTTTAGTGTTTGATAATAAAACTTCAGCTTTCCTTTTAAAAAATTAATAAATCCCATAAAATAATTCATTAAGAATTGTGTGGCCAAAAATAAATATTATTATGAGTAATACTATTATAAGAAAGGGAAACGGAAATCAATATTTATTATGATAAAGGTTACCATTAACTATATCATTTACTAACTTTAATGGTATCGTTTTCTATTAAGCTGAAATATTTAATAAATTTGCCGCAAATTTAATTTTTAAGCCATATCTTTTTCCAATACAGAAAGTGCTTGAGAAATTACACTTAGAAAACTACACATTGAGGGGTCATGGCGATTTTTCTCCCGACTAATTCCTTTTCTGAATTTTGAGAATAATTCTATTTTATACATATTTTTACTTTTTTCATTTTACGTTATGCACTTTATCTTTTATTATCTTTGTGAACTAACCAAAATGTAAAATTATTAATTTGTAAGAATAATAAAAAAAACAAAATAAAAGGAATCAATTGTGCTTTATTTTGTGACTATTATATAGCAGGATGATTGTCAAAATCGCTAACAAGAATTAGGAATAAAACTGGTAAAATGTAGTTGAGAAATCAATCTTAAAATTAACAAAATAAGTTTTAATTATGAAATGCATGATTAAAATAAATCGATTTTGAAATGAGTAAAATTGATGCATATATACATACATAAACGCATAAATAAAGAACAAAACTTATACATACTGTTAAAATTTAAACATAAATGAAGGTATTTAAAGTACAGAGTAATTTTCTTCCAAATGTAATACTAAAGTCCATCTAATTGCTATGACTTGATTAAAAATGTACCATTCGATTTTAAGTAATCCAAAAATTTTTTTTGATAGTTTTTAAACGTTAATGAACTCTTTTTAATTTTCTTAATGGAAGAATAAGCTTAAAATTGAAATGTAAAATCATTTATATATATTTTTTTTTCATTAGAAAGTTCATTTAAAAATTAAGTATATTCATTGAAGATTCATTTATTAAAATTATTTTTTATCGAAAATTTTTTAAAAAAATAAAAATACGCAAAAAGATCATTGAGTATACTTTAATTGTTTTAAATGAAATGTGCCCTTTATTATTTTATCTTGTTTAAATCTGTTAAGCTCTTACTTGTTATCTGAAAAAACTGAACATTTCATGTTATTGTGTTCGGCTTACTTACAATCGTTCTCATCCTTCACTAAGGAATTTTTCCACGTGCTTATCAACATTTTTTCACTTGTTGTTTGTTGAGCTCCTGAAACACGAGCAGTAAAAATCAAACAAAGATTTTGATTTCAATATAAAAAAATAAGTTTAAGTTTTTTCTTCGATTTTCTTCAATTTTTTTATTAACATTTTTAAGCTTCAGGTAGAATACAGGTAATAAATATTGAATAAATATTTTAATAATGTATAATTTTGATGATTTAACAAACATATTTAATTGTATATTTCCCTAAAAGGGAAAATAGAAATTATCATTGTGATTTATAAATAATATATTTTAGTGCATAGAGGAATTTTTGATCAATGAACTTCTAATGTCAAACTTCGAACATTTGTTAAAGTACAAATCCCAATTGTTGTTATCTTTTAACACAAGTTCTCTCTCAATTCGTTCGCTTGCGTAGGAATGTGGTTACATGGCACGAGTTCTACAGTTTTTAACCAGACTGGTAATATTCTTTTATGTCTAATATTTTAAATTAATAAATTAAAACATGACAATACTATCATTGTGACACACAAAACTGTAGCTTATTCTACTATGCCCAGTAGAGATAAAGGAATTGATAACAAATAATTTTTAGTAATTTCTACCATAAAAACAGTTGTATTTACAACTTTCTTTGGCAGAAGTTAGTAATAAATTGTAGCTGTGGTTCATAAAAAAAGCAAATGGATTTAATATTATTCATAAATTTCGGATTTATTAATTCTTACGAGAATTTGCTTAAATTAAATTTCCAGAAATGTATTTATTGCCAAGAGAAAGTAAAGAATTAAAAAAATGAAATTCACCTAACTATCTTTCATATTTCATTTTATTTATAAAATTGATCTTAATTTTAATAAGAGTTTTCCTTTAATTCAAAAAGTTTAATCTAATTTTTATAAACTCTTTATTTTTGTTATATTTTATAATGGAGCTTCCTCACAATTCAGATTATCATATTTTATAATTGAACTTTTTCACAATTCAGATTATCAGTTTTATAATTGAACTTTTACACAATTCAGATTATCAGTTTTATAATTGAACTTTTTCACAATTCAGATTATCTTATTTTATAATGAAACTCCTTCATAATTCAGATTAGCAAATTTTATAATGGAGCTTCTTTATAATTCAGATTATCATATTTTATAATGGAATTTCTTCATAATTCAGATAAATATAGGCTTAAAACAAATAATAGTTTAAAACTCAAAAGTTTTCAAGATTAATTCATTGAAAAGTACAAGTTTGGAAACATTTCGTAGTAGCAATATTCGAACTACTCGTGTATTCGAAATCAGAATTCATGTATATGTGGTTACAGATTCCAAATCAGCAGATTTTGTGGAATTTTATTACGCAACAGTAAAATAAACTTACAGGAATAATACTTAAGGAAAGTATCATACAACACATAAATAGTTTTAATTCCAGGGTTTCATTTATTATTTAATATTTAATATTATAATTATTTAAACAAAGAGCAAAATTGGAATAAAACATTAAATGCAGAAAATTACCGTCTGTTTTGCTCATTTTGCTTGTGTACTGAGGTGCAGGTGATGATGTTGAAGTAGGTCGTGGGATTTCTGTAAAGAAAACACAAATTTAAGAAATAATTCAGTAATAAAACTCTTTTTTTTGTATTTAAGAAATAATATATCATAATAAAAATGTAAATAATAAGTAACAATGTAAATACAAAAAAATATAAAGCTTTTTAAGAAATTCTTTACGAGAAAATTGTTTAAGGATAAACTAAACGATTGGGTGAAAAAAAGCTGTGAAATAATTAGGAATTCATTTAAACATATATTTCGTCATTTAATATAAATCCCAAACTATGGTATCCTTTAACAATATAAAATTAATATAAGTGATTTTAGTTTAAAATGAATTCGCTCACAGATAATTGAAATTTTAAAGTATTTTTATTAATATATTTACTATATTCATCAGAAAATACTTTGCATTATTAATAAAGGATATATTTTTCTGATTATAAATATGTAAAGATAAGCGAATGCATAAGATTTATAAATGACAAGATTTTTTGATAATGTGATTAAAATTTAAAATTCCAAAATCAAAACAGCATAAATCAGCTTCGCAAAACACAATATACTCATTTTAACTTTCTTTACACTTCTATGTTGTTATACCAAAAGAAAGAATTTTAGTTATTCTTTGTCCAGAAAATTCATTTGCATTCGGTGTTTTTTTTATATAATAGTCGAAATATAACTTCCTTAATTGATCTTTTTTATGTATAAGAATTATACAGCATTTCTCTTCCAAACATTAGCCTTCAGTATTTAAGAGTAATTAGTTGATGAAAGCAATGATATTACCCTAAAATCTATTTTTGATTATAATTTGGCTGGCGAAATATTCCGAGCACTGGGCAAAATTACTTTTTATTGTTTATTTTCTGAAGTGCCTACTTAATAATATAAAAAGGCAAAAGAAACCGTTATTATACATTTTTTTTTATACTTTTATACTCTAAATTAGGAAAAAGCAATAGTTTCAACCTTAAGTAAAACTTCAAATGAAATTGAAAAAATAGCGGAGATTTAAAAAAAAACTTTAATTTTTTTCAAAGGATATATTTTTTTGGCTATAAATACGCATTTCTTAATTTACCTAAAAAATACGTTTTATGTAAATTTTAATTATATATATATGTGTGTGTGTATATGCTACCTTTAATTAAAATTTTAAATGTTGGATAAAAGAGGAATAAAACGACAACTGCATCCAAACGGATTTCATCAGCAAATTAAACATTAATAGAATACGTTTTTATGTTCTAGATGTTAAAAATTACTTTAAAGAACATTTATTTTCATTTATCATGATTTGAATTATTATTAATTATTTGCTGAATTCGTACATTTCTCCTGTCATTGTTCTGTTTTCTCTTCTTTTTTTCTTTTAATCTTTGACCTTAACCTAATCTATTTATAACTTATTATTATGGCACATTTTTATGTTATAGTGTTCCTTTTTCTAAGCAAATTTTTTAATTCTAAATTTTCTTTTTTTGTGTGAATTTTCCAGAACATAAATATTTCCCAAGAAGTCAAAATATGTAACTATTTGTCATAAAGCTTGAAATATTCCAGTTAAGTAATTGTAGACCAATAATGCTGACGTTCCCACAAAAGAATTCAAAAGAGCCTCATTCTTACGATTCTCAAATTACTTTCATTTCCATCTACGAACGTAAGCTTTTCTCTGCTGTTTTCTTTTGATCATATTTCCTCTTCTGTAACCACCGTCTCTAATGTGTCTACCTCCTAAAATTTGAACGCCCCCACAGATGGGAGAGATTCGTAAATAATTCATCGGTTAATCCATCTGAAGTCGTAAAGTAAGATAGTCTGAAGCGCCATCTACGAATTCCGATGATAACTGGATACACTTTCAAGGCCACATGCTTCTGCGGGTTCCCACATCGGTATTTTTCACATCCCCTGGGTATAAAGAATTCGAGAATGTCGTGATTTTAAACCCTCAGCTGGAATGAAATCCACGCACTTTGAAAGAATTCTTAACGAAATTGTAAGAAAATTCACTGTCCTGACAGTTTTGGCTGCTTTGTAACCACTGCGCGAAAAAATTGGATTTTCATCATTTCGAGAAAAGGGTTCTCGCAAAAATGGAGAGTGATTTAGAATCACCTATCAAGATAACGTAGAATTTATTCTCTCCGAGGCGATGGCAGCAAGGATAAGGAATGACTTCAAATAAATTCTGAATTTTAGTGTAATGAAGTTGAAAAAAGGCCAGAACTGCTTCGGTGAATGGGATATTTATGTAACAGGAAACTAGAAAAATTTGCATCGGATTTTGATGCGGAAATGAAACAACTTTCAAAGATTTCATGTATTCATTCATATATGAATTATAAAAATTTTTCAATACAAATATGCGTTTTATAACGCTACTAATATTTTGCGACAGCTGTTAATTAGTTATGTACAGTTTTTAAATTTTGATAGTTAATAAATTTAATATGTTTATCTCGAAAAATCTCCAATTCCCTTACTTACAGTTTTTAAATTTTTCTAATTAGCAAAATCTACCAAAATTTAGTAGGTTTATGTCTAACAGTATCAATTTATTTTAAATTACACTATCAATAAATTTTAAATTTAATAATTTGTTAACATATTATTTATTTTAATATCGTCTACAATGATGCAAATATGAGTTTTTAGCATTAGAAAAAAACCATAGAAATATTAAAAATTACACTAGTTTTTTTTAAAAATCATTTTCATATCTAAATCAAAATTACGAAATTTTAAACCTGAATAAAAATCACTGACAAAATAAAGTAAAGTATAACAATAAACATCTCTACTAATAAGGTCGAATAAATGTCTGTATGGTTTGTCTGTTGATGTTCTAAAGAGTAGACTGTCAGACCTAATGTTATCAAATTTCGACGCCAATACTAATGAAAAGGTGCAAATACTAATACTAATAATAATCTCTACTAATACTAAGGAAGAAAAAATATATGTATGATTTGCCTGTCTGTGCTCCAGAGAGTATACCGTTAAATCTTATGTTATCGAATTTCGAAGCCAATACACTTTGGTGTTATCAGGAAAAATCAAGAAACAGGCAATATTATTCAAGAAGACATTTATAGCACTAGAAGTTTAGACATTTATAGCACTAGAAGTTAAGACATTTATAGCACTATAGATATAAAGTTACTTAAAAACCTTATTATGCCCCAATCAAAATTACAAAATTGTATACCTGAATAAAGAACATTAAGTAACAAATTAAAATAATGTATAAAAACTAATATCTCTACTAAAATAACATTGAATAAATCTGAGATATCTTCAACTGTCTGCTGGTGCTCTAAAGAACAGACTGTTAGACCTAAATCTACTAAATTTAGGCAGAGATTTACTTTGCTGTTGACAGGAAAAAGCGTACACCATAAAGAGAAAATAATAAAGAAACTTTATTTTGAAATAAAATGTATATTAGTTATTCACAATATATAAATTTTGATAATTAATGAGGTGATGGTTGAATCAGCAACTTAGTCCACATATCATTTTTATTATAATTTATGAACCATTAAAAATTATTTTGTCATCTACGGCGATACAATGGATTGTTTATATCAGAAGTGCTTGGATGAAGGAATTAAAACGAGAAATTGAGTGTAGAAAAGATAATCTTTATATTACTTAAAATTAGTTATTTAAAATCTTTTTTATGTCTGTATCAAAATCCTAAAAGTGTACACCTACAAGCTATAAAAAATTCCTACAGGTGATAAAAAAATTAAGCAACATAGAAAATAATGAGTAAAAATTTACATCTCTATTAATAATGTCGAATACGTGTCTGAATGTTCTACTGGTATTCTGAAAAGCAAATCGCTACACCTAAAACTACAAATTTTGGCCACTTTGTTGTTTTCTGGAAATTTTTCAAACCAGGAGATAGTGTGATGATAATGGGGACGTGCGATCTGTCAGACCACTAGCGATGGACTTTCGGTCACTCCTATTCTATTTTTAGTTCAATTGATCCTGTAGATTCCTGTTTTGTGACCTTCAATACACACGCGTTTTTTCAACAGGTTTCAGCGAATTCTTTAAAAATTAATTCAGTTATTTCATTGATCATGGTCTCTCAGATGCCTCTCCCTGTTAGAGTGCCAGAGATAAACAATGCTTAGCAGATGGTGCTAAAATTAGACCTTGAAATGTCATCCAATTTACTGATTCAACTACGAAGCAAAGAGTCAAACACTTTTAAATGAAGCAGAAAATAATTTTAGTGATAAGAATAACTGTACAGAAGAGTTTCTTGATGAAAATTCGCATCCGACTGATTCTGATATGTATGTTCAAACATTATAAATTTTTCTAGTGATAATGCATTCTGAAAAAAATATTAAACTATGTTAAAATTACAAAAGGAATATACATAGAATTTATAGGTTGATTTTTAGGCCAGTTCTTAATCTGTATGTTTAAGATGCCCTAAAAAACCATGCTATGAAAGTCACACGTCTATAAAAAAAGGGTCAATTTTACCAATTATCATTTTTTTTTTCATATAATTGTTGATTCCATTATATTTTTTTCTATATACCTCAGTACACTGGAAAAATAAATATGATTGTAAAGTAAAAGTAATATGTTTTTTCAAGAATACTGTTTGTCGTAACATGTAATTCGAGTAGAAAATGCATGTTTCATCGCAATTACTTTTTTCAACGATAATATACTTTGAAAAATTCCTGAAACATATATATATATATATACCAAGAAAAATATTTGCAGAAAGATTTTTATTAGATGACCATTTTTTATTTAAAAATTTAGTTTGAGTGCAAAGTAAATGCAGTCCCTCCTCACCAGTTAAGTCCTAAAATTTGACCTCCCCAGTTAAAGGTTAAGAAACTCATCTTTGTAGAAATATACTACCAAGGGAATTCTTTACAATATATAGATTTTGATAATTAATCTGTGATAGAAGAGTCAACAATTTATTTCAAATTACTTTTTTAATAATTTATAAACATATTGTTCTATCGGCTACAATGATGTAATGTAGAGTATTTTTAACATTATAAAAACCTTTATATTTCTAAAAATTACATTAGTTTTAATTATATATAACTCTTCTTTATATTTGAATCAGAATTACAAAAATTTGTACTTGAATAAAAAAATAAGAAACAAAAGGTAATAAAAATTTAACAACTGTTCTAATAATAAGATAGAATATGTGTTTGTATGCTGTGTCTACTGGTTCTCAAGTCGTTGATCAAAAAAATTTTGATACAGTACAATTTAGTATTGGTGGGATATATCGTGAAAATAATTAAGAAACTTTGCTAGTTGACAATTGATCGAGGAATAAGAGTTTAATATAATTGCCCAATGGATTAATAAAGCTGAAAGTAAAGAGATGTCCTTGCATATTGAAATAATTAAAAAATCTTCATTAATCATTTAATCTTATTTCTCAAACAAATTTTAAAAAAAGGAAAAAAATAAACGTCATATTTATATCATAGAGGATCAATGACATTAGAATCAAACTAATTAATACGTTCCCGTAAAAACATAATGGCATTCGACGTCATACAGATAGTACCCTTTTTATCACTGAACTTTCAGTTAATGTTATGATATGAAGTTGTATAATAATGATTAAAGTGATTTGCATGATTAATGGAAAAATAATTGCCTAAAACTGCACCAGATCTGTGCTTAAAACTCAGCTGAAACTAACCAGGTCTAAACATTTCGAAGGTAATTAAGTTCATACGCTTTAGGAGTATCAAGATAATATGAGGTAACTAGATATGTCAAGGTTTCCGTATTTTTCATGTTTTTCACCGATGATAAGCCACAATTTATGTCATCCAATTGAAAAAATGGAAATAAATCAATAATAAAATTCAATACGAATGTATAATTTATTTTTGAAATGAACAAAACGTCGAATGAGAAACGAATATATTAAATCAATTAAAAGATTTTTGCAAAAAGATGCGAAGTTTGATGCTAAATATTTAGCAATGGAAGTTTTACAAAAATGTTGAGAAATCTTGTAATTTTTAACTTTTATTCGTATTTTTCGCCGTATAATTTATATGTAAGCATCAATACTTATGAATGGGTAACTTATAAGTATTTCAGTGATTTTATTGGTATTTCTACAATACAATTTCTATAAAAACATTTTTCTATAAACATAAACCTAGTAACAACAAAATATAAGAGGTTGATTTCATTGAAAAAATTTTCCCTACTTAGTTCATTATTTTCTGTGTTTTCTCTTAGAATTAAGATAGCTGAGAAATGAAATAACAATAACTTGCTTTAGTTCAGAAATTCAATTAAAGAAAATGTATGTATATGATATCACTAAAATAACATATACAATTTAAATTTAAAAAAAATCCTTTTATTCCATGCACTAATATTAATTTGAATACCACTAAGAACAACATTTATTTGTATAACTAATAAAGCTAGAAATGTAGGTCCAAATTGTCATTTTTGAGTTTTCAGACTTTTTTTCTTATTTAAAATCGATTCGTAAAGTACAACGTTCCACTAAAAAATTCGGTGAATGGATGAATATTTGAAAAGCGCCGGTGGCCTGGCATAGGGACAGCGTGTCTTTCCCGTGATGTGTTGCTTCCTGAGTTCGAGTACTGATTCGCTCATGATTACTCTTCCACTGTTCTATTCATGAGATGCGTAAATGTGCCCTCCTGTAAAAAGGGGTTGTACAAGCGATTGAGTGTTGCAAAGTCTTACTCTTTGCCCTAGTTGGAGCTACTAAAACAAGAAACGCACTCTATTGGCTTAAATCGCTGTCTTCATAAAAGCGGGCTTGTCCAATGTCAAGTGAGATAAGAAACAACACGACATATCTGAAACGCAAAGTAAGTGAGAAATGCGACACGGTGCATTCACAGGGAAGGACCTACGAAGAGATTCCACTTAGCAATAAGCTGAAGAAATTGACGTAGATTATTCTGCTACTCACATTCGAACGGTGTGTGTAAAAAAAAAATAACTGTATTCAAATTGAAAGGGAGATACGGTTTAACATAAAGTTTTGTTAAAAAGAGGGGGGAAAGGATCCCTGCACATCTAATAAGTTCGCCAACAGTTGTACAAATCTGCTAAGTGGAATCTGTATCATGGCGATGCCTATACTGTTATACGCGCACGCAATTTCTTGGCCAAACGCCGTGTTTTACCCTCGCACACCAACGCCGTACCACCTGTTCTAGGGCTTGCAGACTTTTGTTTCCTTGCCTGAAAGAGATCCTGAAGGATGCGCATTTTACAGATATCCGATGGGTTGTGACATCTGGGCTTCACACCATTCCAAAAGTGGTCACCGCTAATTCCTTCTAGCAGCTTTATTTAGCGATGTCAAAAAGGAATTGCGGCCAACTGGATATTATTTTGAACGAAAATAAATATATTTTGTGTTCATAAAAATAAAGATATTTGGATTTGTTTTAAGGTCTTATTCACCATATTTTTTAAGACGCACTTTGTACTTTACAAGAATGATTTACTGCAACATAATTAATACCTGACAGTAATTTTGCTCTCTAACAACATATGACAAATTTCATGAACAACACTGGAGGCATATGAGTGTCGTTCCGTCATCTATATAAATAAAAATGAATGCTTGTCTGTATGTCTCTTATGCGGGGCCGTACCTCTTATTTGTTTGCGATGAAACTTTGGCAACTTATTACTTGCACTAACGTGATGGTCATAGGCATATTAAAATCATGTAACCTATATAAATAAAAATGAATGTTTGTCTGTAATCCTTATGAGCCGTCAAACTGCTCATTTTATTACGATGAAAATTTGATTACTTATTATTTGCACTTATAAGTCCCTGCTGAAAAAGGAAAAACAAAAAATATTGCCAGCCATAAAGTTTTTAAGAATAAAGTTTAAAAAATTAGAATTAATATTATTCTCCTTTATATATCATTCAATTTCAAAGAATGCATTCATTGCCAACAAGAAAATAAATATTATTCTTTCTATCATTTCTAATTAAACATGGCAGGTATTTTAAATTTCTAACGATATTTCTAAAATTATATCTTTTGTGGCAGAAAATGTGCCGGGTACCAGCTAGTGTGTTATAAAATTAAACCATCATTTTGGACCCTTCTTGTAAGAAAATTCTATACTGTTCCTTACCATACAGTTTGATGGTGCCTTCAGTTTCGCCCAGAGAGTTCTTCGCCACGCACGTGTAGGCCCCGTAATCTTCGGGCTTGAGATCTCTGATGCGGAGATTCATTTTGCTTTTGTATGTCCCCGAGTCGATAAGCATGCTGTTGTATTTGGAGTTGGACAGAATCATGATTCCGCCGTCGCGGGTCCAGTACGTGACAGACTTGGGATGACTCTCCAGACCGCAGTCCAGCACCACTTCGGTGTCGAGTGGTGCTCCAACCAGCTGATTTGGAATCCAAATCATTGGGGCAACTGAAAAGATGAATCAACATTGGTTTGAACATGTTGTACTGGCATTTAAAAATTGATGATTCCATGATTTCTTCATGAAAATTTTGCATTTGCGTTTAAGATTAATTTAAAACAGTTGACTGCGGAATACCAAAGGTGTGATATATGGAACGTATGAAGGAAAATAAAAGAATTTAAGTTCATACTGTAGAAAATGATTTGAGTATTTACTTTTTTACCACAGGTCTGATCGGCCTGCTTCCGTTTCAAATAATAACATTTTGCACAGGCATTGAAAAATTTTACAACCGAGTTGATTTCTTCATGAAATTTTGCATTTGCATTCAAAATTCATTTAAAATAGTTGACTGCGGAGTACCGAAAATGAGATATATGGAGTTTAAGAAGCAAAACAAAGGAATTTAATGTTTTTGTACAGGCATTGAAAAGTTCTACAAGTGAATTGATTTCTTCATGGTGTTTTGCATTTGCTTTAAGGTTCATTTAACACCGTTGCCTGCAGAGTACCGAAAGTGTGATACATAAAGCTTATGAAGTAAAAAAGAGGAATTTAATATTTTTGCATAGGCGAAAAGTTCAACAATTGAGTTGATTTCTTCATGAAATTTTGCATTTGTTTTTAACACTCATTTAAAACAATTGAATGCGGAGTATCAAAAATGTGACGCATGGAGCTTATGAAATGAAACAGATAAATTTAATGTTATACTGATAAAAATGGTTTAAGTATTGACTTTTTTACTACTGCCCTAGAAGACCTGATTCTGTTTTGAATGAGAGGAGCAGAACATAAAATGAGCTATCACCATGCATGTCCTGGCTTTATATCGTGTGACTCTCATTTGATATTAAAACCGTGCAACCCAGATAGAATTTACACGGTTGGTTAGGCCTGAGAAGCTGTGACAAAGTTAAAGATCAGATTAGAGAATATTTTCTTATTATAGATCAAATCGGAGAGTATTCTCACATTATTTATAATATATATCATGCTAAAATATGTTTAATAAAATTTTATATTGTTGTTAATTTCGGAGATTAACTGCAATATACAATTCTTTAATCTGAACGTCTGAAATAGAACACAGACTGACAGGATAGGATTTGCACGATTGGCTAAGCCTGTGAATCTGTGAAACAATGAAAGATCAGATCAGAGAATATTTAATTATAATAGATCAGATTGGAGAATATTTTCACTTTACTTATTATATATATGTATCGGAATATATATTTTAAAAATTTTATATTGTTGTTGATTTTTGAGACTAACAACAATATAAAATTCTCTAATCTGATCTTTTTAAATAAAACCCGGGGTGACAGAATAGAATTTGCACGATTGGTTAAGCCTGAGAAGCTGTGAAAGAATTAAAGTTCAAATTGATAATGTTTTCATATTACAGATCATCTCGGAGAATATTTTTACATTACTTATAATATATATGTATCATGATAAAATATGCTTTGTAAAATTTTATATTGTTATTAATTTTGTAGGTTAACAACAATATAAAATTCTCTAATCTGATCATTTTTACAGAACTCAGGGAGACAGGATAGAATTTGCATGTTTGGTTAAGCCTGAGAAGATGTGAAATATTAAAGATCAGTTTATAGAATATTTTTATATTACAGATAAGATCGAAGAATGTTTTCACGTCATTTATCAGATAATATATATGTATTGTGGTAAAATATGAATAATAAAATTTTATGTTAATGTTAAAATGTTATGGATTTTGGATATTCATTCAGAAGATTTATAAATTGCAAATATTTTTGTATTCTGATTTTATGCTTGATTAAATTTAGTAGAAACACAGAATAAATTTAGTTTTAAGCAGTGGAGCAGTCCCTTATTTTTAAGGCGAGTACTGATGCCCGAGGCGAAAATTTTATCTGGAGATGGGGTTTAAAAAGCAGACATCCAAGTTATTGTATATATATACATATATATTGAAATGAAATATTATGAAGAAGTGAAAGCATTTACTCTAGTTACAACACTCGTTTTATGTTACGTAGGAACTATGTTATTAGAAGTTTAAAAGTATTATGTGTAGTATAATATTTCAAATATGTCTACCGTCAAATATTTCTTAATACTATCTCATACGTTAAATAAGATATTGCTCGTGAATTTTATTGATATGTTCTTAATTGCCTCAAAATAGTGTTTTCATTCTGTGTTATACTGAAATTTACAAAATGAAATTTAGAAACAATAGATAAGAACATTTGTCACTTGACTGTTGTTCAAGTTATATCGAAATAATATCACATAAAATATAATTATTTTATCTATTGGAAGATGTCAGAAGGATTCCGTGTTATAATAGAGAAATATATTTTCAAAGAAATACATAACTTTATAGTTTTTAGATGTCGGAAAACAGAATTTTGTCGTAAATACATGACTTTATAAAATTTCCTTTAAAATTTTTTGAATGAATGTAATCTTTGGTATATTTTGATTTTGACTTAAAATTTGGAGTAAATACACACTTGTCACTCCTACATCTGCAGATATTATTACATTTTAACTATTATCTGCTTATTTTAAGTTGTCTACGTTTACTTAAATGTAGGTTTTTCTTCTTAAAATGTCTAATTATTTGCATATAAAGTTTGAAATCATCATTCGAATTTAGAATGATAGGAAAACGATATACTTCAAACAATGTCCAAGTAAAACTGAATTCAAATGAATGAAGTAAAAAAATATCAATTCACTAGATGCATACTGATATCCAAACCGAGGTATAAAGTTCAGATTCAGCAGGAGAAAAATCAAATTTTAAATTCAATTGAAAATAAAGTTGAAACATTCGTTGGTGTGTGATGTATTTAATTCGTTATATGCAGATTATTTAGCATTGCATAAATATGTCATAAAAAATCAAAATGCTTACAATTCACGTTCAGCATGATTCTCTTGCTTACAGAAGGTTGGACGCCATTCGAAGCTATGCAGAGATACGCCCCCATGTGAAGACGGCTCACTTTGCTGATATTCAAGTATTCACCATGCAAGCCTGAACCTGTAAAATTAATCACCATAATTACAACTATTATTCAAGTATACGTTGTACTATCTTGAACCTGTAAAACCCATATTCGTAATTGCTTAACGCAAATATAACTAATATTAAAATATTAACTATACAATCTTAAAAAGCAGTAACAATCATAGTTCGAATTATTCACTAGATTATAATTAAATGAGCAAATGGTTTATTGCTCATATTATTGAGAAGAAACACACGTGCAACCAAAAAATTGGTTGCACGTATTATTGAGAAATTGTCGTCATTGTTATATAAAAATATTGTAAATAATAGCAAACTTTTATCAATCTTACTAGCATTGTATGATAATTTGTAAAAGGATTGTATACTGATCAATGAGCATATGCAGCAATTCGATAATAAATATAACTAATAAGACAAGAAGCATGAATAAAATATTCTGGTGAAATTGATATAAGCATAATGCAAATCATATTCATGATGAATAAGATATCACGCATAAAAAGGATTTCATACATTATCTTATGAAAATCAATGATTTATGCAATGTTTTTAGTTAAATCAATTTTCCTTCATATGAAAATTTTTTTTTTGGCAAAATTGTTAAAGACATATTTCAGATTCGTAATAAATATATACAATGGTTTTTCTTACTGCAATTTAAGAACTTTAAGTTTCAGGAAAAGAAATGACTTCAAGTAATATATTAAAAACTCTGCAATTGAAGAGAAGATTGTTTTATACTTTTTTATAGCTCTTAATATTTATCCAAATCTATGTATACTATATTGCACGATATACTATCAGAAATACATACTAACAGGTTTCAAATTACCCTAGTAGTTTTATCTTTAAAATGGATCTCTAAATTAATTTTCATGGCACACATGAATTATTTCTATATATACTTGAATTACATCCATTCTCAAATTATTTCCTTTTAATATATTTATATGTACTCAGGAAAATTAATTTTTATTGTCCTATCACTTTTGGAAAGAGTAGAACGTTACTTTGTGCAATCAAGAAAACAAACGTACTCTTGGAACAATAATCCTGAGAATAGCAATAAAATATTCCAACGAAAAATCAAATACAATGTTATTTCACCAATTCTAAAATTCATTGAATAGTGTTAAAAAAAAACATCCACATTTTATGTATCGTATGTCAAATGTTAATTGCGAATTTGACAAAAGATACAAAAAGCTTCAAACATCTTTCCACACATATTAATTTCTATGTTCCCTATGTTAACAATCCCAGAGAATGAATGTATTTTAGGTATCTGCCGCTGATTTTCTTTCATATAGAATACCACAGGGATTTAATATCACCAGTCAAAATATCAGTGGTAAACCTATTTTCCACAAAGATTAAATTCCTATCCCCTCATAATATGATCATGATTAGATATGGCAAACTTCAACAAAGCCTGTCTAAATTAATTTTGTTTAAGAAGAGCTCAGATTGAAAAATGTTTTCAAATGAAAGGAGCCTAAAGGTTAAAATCCAAAGCAAACTATATACTAGTTAATTGTTTTTTCTTTGCAGTTTATCATCTTCAATACTTCTGGTCTCTTTAAAATCTTTATCCAAGCTCCTCATATGAGGAAATATTTCCTCTAAACAAATATTTTTTCCCTCCACATTTTTATCATTTGAAAATGACTTTGAATCCAACCTAATTTTTCTGATAAATAAGCAAGATATTTTGAATTCAAGCGTAACTATATGACCCCTCTATAATTTGTATAATGTGTCTTTACCAGAGATGACTCTCTAAAACCTATCCAATTTTATTCAAATACTGGAATATTTTTGTTTGCAACAACAAAGTATGCTAGTATATTTTGGTACACAACAGCAACAAAATATATTAGAGTATTTTGGTATACAGCAACAACAAAGTATACAAAGTTTATTTTGGTATAAAACTATAACAAAGTAAATTTTTTAACGAAATTTCGAAAAACAATATCCTGAAGCGAAATGATTGTAACTGATCCTGGCGATACAGTTAGAAAGAAATCATTATCTGCATTACGTTGGTAGAAAAATTATCTTGACAAACGAAAAAGTATTGACTTATTGAATGAAATAAAACACATCTAAATGGTGCTAGAAGATGTAACGGTCTAGACAGCCTGTTATCCTGTTAACCACACATTATATCTGATTTATTTTCTCATTTTTTGCCTAATATACTATTATGCAATTCCTATTGTTGTTAGCCGTTTTCATTGAAGTTGTATCTTCTCTATACGAAATATTTACAAGCACATAAATCAAGATTACTTATTAAAATCAGTTTGGGACAAATAATGATCCACTAACAAAAAATATGCAATGCTTAGTAAAAATAAATAAATAAAATAAAAGGAAAGGAATATTATCAATAACTATTAAATGGTTCGAGACAAAAATATAATGAGTCTAAAACACAAATTTATCCTTATTATAGTGCATAAAAAAGTTTTTGGGAAACCAACGCCTTTGATTTAGTTGCCAAAAGAAAATTATACTTTAAGTACAAAGGTTTTTATTTTAATCTGAGTCTATTTATTTTATTCCCCAAGTGAGGGCTGCTAACGCCCCAAAACTGTTATTTGAGCAAAACTAAGTATTTTCTAACTGATCATTATCAGAATGTTATTTTATGGACAAATAATCTATACTGCTTATTACAAAATCTTCCTCCACACATTCGTATATGTGCCAGTTTTAGGAATAAAGTTACTTGACATGAAAATAGAAGCTTAGGTTTGAGTGGAAGCTTAGGTTAAGTGGAATCTATTAAAATGCATTTAAATGTCTTTAAAACAAATAAAACGTATTATCAATATTTAATAAATCCCCAATATTTTAAATAAAAATGTTAGTGGTAAAAAAATCTTCGAATTTAATAAGCAGCATTAGAAACATTTCAAAATTAAAAACAGATATTTAATTAAATTAAAACATGTGCATTTCGAAATTAAAAGGAAACTTTTAAATTTGGTATATTTTTGACGAGAGTAATTTACACTTCAGAAATAGTTTTGCGAAATTACAATTCTATTTAATTACATTCACAATATCTGATAAAAAATGATGACAAAAAATTCATTTTGTACTATGTAAAAACTTAAGAACATCTCCTTCAATACTAATTATTTAGCTGCAATTCCATTTTAATTAAGTTTTGAAATGATTTAAGCAGAAAAAAAAACATTACATTTTTTTAATTGAACCTGAAATACATTTAATTGTTTCTACAGTTATTTCTTCCTAAACTTTTCTTCGTTTGATAATGAATGTATGAAATTTGTATGTAGATAAAGTCGATTTGTATGTATCCTGTTTAAAGTATGATTAAAACAAAGTTGTAATTTCATTGTGTTATAAGTTAATTTTAACCTCAGAAATAAAGAAGTAAAGAATGAGGACTTTTTGATTAATCTATTTTCGAATACCATCTGTCTCTTTCGCATAGTAATTGGATTGCAAAAGAGTATTATCTCGAGTTTGGCTTGAAATTTTTTTCAACGTAGTACTTTGAAACTTTTAAGAAATCACAGAATGCTATATTGAAATCCCTTTGAAATATTCTGTAAATAACGAAACGCTTTCTTTAATATACAGAAGAACTGAAATGCTGGACTATTTTTATAACTAAGACTTCTTACATTTTTGTAAGCATGTTCAACTAGCAATATATTGGATGAATTAATATTGAATAAATTTTCAAGTGAGAAAACTGACAAAATATATATCATAAAGAATTAACGTTTCAAAACTTTTAAAATGAGCCAAATGCATGCTAAACAAAACTTGAAATTAACAAATTACTTGTTTAAGAAACTTTTAAGACTAAGTTAGCTGTCTAAGGTTTAAATCAAATTTTTAGAAACCACTTATCCCAGAAAACCAGCTAGTTAACCAAAGAGGCTAGTAATGTGCAAAGAAAAAAATACAAACGATAGAAATAATTACTATTAATAATGGAGAAAGAAGTGCTATGAACTTTTTAAAAAACATATCATAAACTTCAGCTTATATTTATGATAATTTATATTCATTTATGTATATTAGTGTATGCCAAAAGTTTCTTTCATATTTCTTATATGAAAAGAATATATAATATTTGCTGATTAAGATATTATTTCCTTTGTTGTATAAGAACCCTTTTGCTCTATCTTCCTTCATCCCTCATTGAAGTTACATATCCGTTGGTCTTGGAAAGTCACTGCTATCTTCATATTCCATATTGGTATTTCCCTCTTTAAATCTTCTAAACCGACTGCAAACGGTTGCAATGAACTGCTCTATGAACTATTTTAAAAACATTTCGTAAGCTTCTCCTTACATTTATGATAATTTATATTCATTTTTGCATATTAGGGTGTGCCAAAACTTTATTTTATATTTCTTATATGAAAAGAATACACAATATTTTCTGATTTAGATATTGTTTCTTTTGTAGTATAAGAAACCTTTTGCTCTATCATCTTTCATCCCTCATGGAAGTTGCATATCCGTTGGCTTGGGAAAGTCATTGCTATCTTCATCTTCTAGATTGACATTTCCGACTTTAAAATATTTTAAACCGATTGCGAACGGTTGCACTAGTTATGGCATCATCATATTACACGAATCAAATCTCGTTGACAGTAATCTTTACACTGTCACTTGTTTTGAAAATCTGAAGCATAACATCCGTAAATAAAGCTGTTGCTACCCATATTTGACGCTATGAATGAACGTCTCAAAAGGGATTGTGGCATAAATGAAACATGCCGTAAAAGAGTTCTGATGCCACTGAAACCATTGATATAGACAGTTAACAGATAAGCACACACGTTTGTGCAAGCAGAGCCACATAAGGACATTCACTGAGCGATGAGAAAGAAATTCATTAGAATTTTAAATTTTTGGCTGCTTACAGCAAATATAAATTATTCTAAAGTATTTAATTATAAATTAGAGTTTTTTCTCTACAATATTACTAATTATTCGCAAATTTTCAGCTTTATAAGTCCACGAATAGTCCAAAATTCCATTATTGCAAATTGTAATCTTCTCAACTTTCAGTCTTTACTCTTACCCCAACTTTGGCTAAATAAGCGCTTCCTGACGAGTGCGAAAAAGCTTGAAGAGTTAACAAATCCCTGAATGAGTAGCACTTTGTCTTGCTTCAACGCTAAAATGCTTTCATAGCAATATGTAAAATATCTCTGAGTTATGACTTTACAGATTTGAATCCATTTCAGTGATTAAAGGTTGGACTGCAAGTATTCTTTTTAAAATGGAATTTCAATTTTTGGTAAAATTGGGACACTCTAATGCATTGGATACTCTAATGCAATGTTTAAGTTTTGTGGTTGGTTTCATGTTTTTCTGAAAAACACTAATACTAATCCTTTACTTTCATACTGATGTCAAAATAATTGAAAATAAATACAATAAACTCCCTCTATATTGTATAAAATTTATATTTTCCAATATATTCTTGAGAATAGACACAAAGAAGTAAAAATAGTTTACCTATTCAGCAGATGGCAATAATGAAAGCTCACTTTCTTGCGTTTGTTTAAGTTACAAAATAACCGCATTGCTAATCGGCAAATCATTAAAAGGCACTAAAATCCCAAATTTTTTTTTGGATAATTTAAATTCCAACCAGCCCAAAGAATTCGCTTGGAAAATTAAACTACGAGAACATAAATTTGGTTCAAATAATGACCATGAAATCGACAGAACATTTGCTTCGCTAAGTACCATCGTAACAATACTTGTACATACAAAACTCTTATGAGAATAAAAAAAACATAAAAAAGTGAAAAAAGGAACAACAAAACATAATTACCAATGTTCCCTACTGACGTTTTTCTTGTCATTACATTCCAAACCAAACGAGCATTAAATCCAATAAAAACCCATAACTTAACTCTGGCAAACCAGCCTTATGTTGATAATAATAATTAACGTAAAAAGAAAACTGCAGGCCACCCATGAAAAAAAGAACAGTGCAAAAGATAATACCATGTAACAGCGCTAAACCATTTGCTTACTCAACCACAAATGCAAATTCGCTTTTCTGAGGGGCACTGGCTTTGCTTTCCTGAGTTAAGATCAATTAATATCAGCTGCAAAGAGATGAGAAAATAACAAAGTTAACGGAAAAAAGCCAACAAACTAAATCAAGCCCCGGCACGAAAAAAAACAGGGGCGCAAGGAAAAATACTTCGGTCACTCGCTTTAAACATTAAAACCCCATTAAAGCAGTATCCGCTTCACAGCCCGACGAACCTCCGGGCCTTGTCTCGAAAACGTGTCGCAAAATAAAGTAATTCTAATTAATTAAAAGTTAAACTAGCCTCCGGTGTCGAGGGGAGGTGAAATTCACCATGGGGTTAGCATGTTTGTGGCAACTCTCCAATAAACAGCAAGTTTGTTTCGAAAGCCCAGATATTGTTTTGTCATGTCTTGGAAAATGTATAACCATTTTTTCCCCGTTTTATTGGACGTTTGCAAGAGCGCCTATTGGAAACAATAATACTGCCTCTGAAACTTAATTTCCTTGTAAAAGGAATGGAGCTGTTATTTCTCGGATAATGAAATTATTCGCTTCCTCTAAGAACCGAATAAGTTCCGATTACTGGTTTTCTTCAAGAGGCTTCTAATAATAAATGGAAGCTTTTCAACTATTATCGATTGCCCAGGAATAATATTTTATTATTACTTACAGTCTGTTGAATGTTTTGAGTCTGGTTTCCGGTTACGGAAATGTTTGATCGTTATTATAAGTTTTGAACTTTTCGGTTTATAAGCGTTATAAATTAAATGTAGGAATTAAAAAGAAATGATTTTGTTATAACAAAGATCATTTTATTTCAGAACTTGTGATGATATATTGCATTGTGAATAAACTAGTTTTATGTGCTTCCTTTTTTAGTGAGATGTACTATTTTTATATCACAGTATATATCACAACAAAATAAACAATCACTCAATTATTTATTTTGTCTATGTATAAAGAGTAACAATAGTAGCTGTGATGAATAATTTTTCCATGCATATTATAGATATTAATCAAGGAGGTTTATTCAATTTAAGTGTTTATGTAAGGGAATATGACGCATAAGAATAAATTTTATTGGATTTTTATTGTTTTTACTCAATCTTATACTAAGTATTCTGATGATGATTAAATGAGGGCCAAAAATTGCGGTACATCAGTAAAATCTTATAATTAAAATTTAAAAAATAGAAGTTAAATAGCTATCAAAAGACACGCTATTTCCAAAATTTTTTTCCTATGCATATGTAAAAGATGCAAAAGAAGCTAAATGCAGTGCCAGAAAAAAAACCCATTGAAATAAAATAAAGAAGCTGCAGTAAATAGAAAAAGTGAAACAAAAAAGCTGATGTCCTGGCGTAGGGGTAACGCATCTTCTTGAACTGGGCCTCCCGGGTTCGAATCCTGATTCGGGTTTCACCCTGTCTTCTATCTGTGAAACGTGTTAATGTGAATGTCATCTGCATATGAGTTATAAGTAAGATCTCTGGCCTCGGGTGCCCCGAGGTCTTCGCCCTCAGAAGCTATTTACCCCCTCTCCTTCCGTGTTAGCCAGGAATGACAGCATCATCAGAAGTATCGTTATCTTCAAACTCGAGTTTCTGACGATTATACACGTTAGACTTCTCTGGCTAATAGAAATAGATTTTTGCTTTATATTTGTCTGCCAACATGAAAGTTAAATCATTTCAATCTAAAAGATTGAAATTTGCTTTATGAACTTGCGATAAAAGTTGTAAATTCCTATCAAATTGCAAAAGAACTGCATCTATGAGAAATTTGCTTGGTAGGGTATTCGAATACAAATGAACTCCATAAAACATCTAGAAAAAGGTAGATAGAATTTTCTATGCTGGTGTAACATCTAAATCATAGATTATATGCAAATTTAAAGCTATAGTTGTGTAACGCTTGACCATATGAAGGTCCATCGTTTAAAATGTATAAACGTTGTAATTTAAAAAGATAATGACAATAAATAAATCTAGCCCTAATATTTTGTGACTACAACTATAGTTAAGTGTCAAGTTTTGATATCAGTTAGTTGGCAAAAGTAAATTCAGAAAACTTAATATCATGGCAGAATCAGAAAAATGCTAGATTCATGCCAAAATCTATATTTAGTAACTATCGTGTGACAATGCCATGTAGGGTATTCGGGTACTTATACCCAAGGACTACAATTCAAAAATTTACTCAAAAATTTCAGAACTCAAAACTTTATTGGGAAATGTGTGGAAAAATTCATTGGTGATCGGTACCACTAACTGTTAGACGAGGCTGAAAATTACACTAAGCAATTATCGCACAAAGTGTTGGTATTTCTTATGGTACTATACAAGCCAACTAACAGATTGCTGTCAGCGATTTAAAACAAAATAAAGGTCTCTTGTTTGTTCAGTACCGCCAACTAGGACTAACAGTACGACTTGACTACTTCATGTTTCACATTCGCTTGTACAACCCCTTTTTACTGGGGGGCACATTCGTACAACCCACAGATAGATCACAGAACAACAACCTTTCCCGAACTGGGACATCCAGATCACTGGGGAAGACACACTACCTTTACGCATGGACACCGGCATACTACAAAGTGTAAACTGAGCTAATGGATGATACGTTTCACTAGTTCACTACAGAGTTTCTGCTCATTGATATAAATGTAATCTAGAGGTAAAATTTGAATTTTTAGGAAGAAGAAATTTTGGGATTGTGGGAGGTGGAGGTGTCAACGAAGCACCTCATTCAATGAAGACGGACCCTCATTTTAAACGTTTACGAGGAATAAAACCTATCAAACAACAATAAAGTAAGCAAGAAATCAGCAGTGTTGATAATGTTTCAGGACTCCAAATTGGGATGAGAACTTCAAGTAATTATGATTCATGTAGCATATTCCGACTTCAAAGAAGCCATGTTTATTTTCTATTCCTTCGTTGTTCATATTTCTGTTGATGAAATATTAGTTTCTAGTCTGAGGGACATAAATTCGTATCCAATTTCTGTAAAAAACACGTTCTTGTAACAATAGTAGTTCAAGACAAAACCTATTTGAGTGAGATTTTAATGTGGCGTAGAAAAATTTAATCCTTGGAAATCTATACAAAATCATAAGAATAGTATAATTTTTATTTTTTGAAGTCTGATTTTTCATGTTTAGACTGTAGGTAAGAAAGAGCTATACGCAACATGTAAGATGTCAAGGTTATAAGAATTTAATTACATTTAAAATATTCGTAAATAAAACTGAATTTAAAAAGGGATATTAAAAAATATATTTAAAATCAAGCAAAGTGCTGTTCAAATATAAACAGAATATCATTTATAACTTTTTCTCATTGTTCGTAAAGATTTTATTTCGCATATTGCTACAAATTAAAACATCAGGAGCAGGAAAATTCTGTTTTTTATAGTTTTGTGAAATATGAGCTGATATAAAAATAATTTTTAACAAATATTACCTACTAAAAATTCTGTAAAGATTCAGTAAAAAAAGTGCAAGAAAAGCTGTTTTTATAGCATATCATGTTTTGAATCACGCACTATTACATATTTTTTAAAAAAAAACTGTCTCCATTTAAAAAAAAAATTGTCACTGAGTTGCAAAACATATACCGAAATCGCACAAAGAATATAAATTTATCAAAAAGAATTCGCACAACTTCATTGCATACGCCAAATAAGAATTTTTCAAAAAAGTATTCTTCGAACAAAAAGTATTCAGCTATTAAGAAAAAAATCGACAAAAACATCGAAAGATGAATAAAAATAAACACTTTTTTTTGTTGAAAAGAACGAAAAATAAAATAAAATCATGAACGAGAAATACTAAATAAATAAAGGTAAGAAAAATAAAGATATAAGGAAAAAAAACAATTTTCCCGGCACCACTGGATTTGTTGTACGCGCTCTAGATGGAATGATGGGACAACAAATATTTTATCCACTATATATTTTTTCGTAGTTTCCGGTGTTAAATTCTCCGTAAATAACCTAATAAGAGATGGTTAAATCACCGATGCATTGTATTTTTCACATCCAGTTTTACGTGCGTAATACTCCATAAAACATTGAAGTGTATAAAACATAAGCCGCGATATTTTTGCGAAGGACGCTTCATTTACCGCTAACGCGACTGTTGAGGTAATTATGTTCTGTTGATGGTCACAGAGAAGTGAAATCATTGAAGAATTTGTTTTTACCTGCTTCACTTTCCAGTTTTTCTTGAATATTTTTTTGTTCCAAAATTGACGATCATAAGCTATAGATCTTTTTACATTTTTGTGAAATGCGTAGATAATGGAAGAGTTGATTTGGAAAATTTTTATGGAAAAATAGTTCTTTTTTTTGTCTGTACCAGTTTTAATACAAAGAAAAAGGAACACGAAATTTTTAGGTAACATTGTGTAGGTAGTATATTTAAGAAAAATACTCACTTTTTAGACATGTAGGTATTTTTAGTTTTATAAAAAAAACATAGACATTTTACTTTCAATCTAAGCTATTTTGAAAAACAATTTTTTAATCCATTTTGAGTTATAAATAGTTATGTTACAAGCTCCTTTACATTTTTTAATATATTTTTGTTACCTTATAAATATAGTTTTATTATTTTCACTTATCTTCTATACTTATAATGAAGCTCAATGTGTGTGTGTATGTTGGCGCTCTACAGGCCAGACCATTGGACCTACTGCTACCAAATTTGGTACATGTATACCTTGGAGGTCGGGAATGTGCGCCTCGGAGCTCTTTTTTCGAATTTTTAATTGGAATTTGAATTAATTAAAATTTAAGCGAAATTTCGACGTTTTTCCGCTATAACTAACGAAAATATTATTGCTCAAACATGATCTTTATATCAATTTAAAGATAAAAAAATTAGTTTTGTAACGGTATCAGTTTTTTTAAATTTATAACGTAAGCTTCTATTTTTAATGAATTTTTAAAGAAATATTTTAACCCTGTTTTTTAGCACGTGACTGGATAAAATAAAAGAATGCCGGAAGTTCGAATAAAAAAAACTATCATCGCAAAATAAATCTTTTAACACGTGACTGTATAAAATAAAAGAATATAAAATGTTATATTTTCTAAAAGAATAAATGCAAAGCAAAGGATTATGTGATCGTTTGCAATATCTAAATAATTAATTCAATAAATCTTCTTTACGGTTAACCTGATCGAATTTAGACAGGATATGCATTGGAATCTCGACTTAATGGCGTATTTCTATTATCGTTTGTAATATCTGTATCATTAATTCAATATTTTTTTTCACTATAAAATGTGATAGTTTCTAAAAAATAAATGCAAAGCTAAAGTTTCTATAAAATCTGCAAGAGCACGTCAAAGGTAAAAAATTAGGTTTTATCACCGTGTTGACATCATTTTGACGAAAGTTCAAATTAAAAAAAAAACTATCATCGCAAATAAAATCTGAAGAAATGAAACTTTTAACAAGTGACTGAATAAAATTAAATAATATAAAATGTGATATTTTCTTTAAAAAATGCAAGGCAAAGATTCTATGATCGTTTGCAATATTTAAACCATTAATTCAATAAATTATCTTTATTTATACAAGATATGCATTCAAATTCCGGTCCAATGGCCAATTTGTAAAATATTATTAATACTCATATATATTTAATACTATTAATTTGATCTAAATGAGGTAATTAATTACATTTTATGTAGTTTGAGTCAAAAAATGCATTTATGAATAATGAGTTTTAGATTTCTTCATACTTTGCTCTGTGAGCCATATTTTACAAAATATTTGTATTAATATTTAAAATAAAAATTGCTACGTCAATCAGTCTTCTAAATCAATCACTAAAACTGACTGAGTTATAAAATTAAAGAATATTATTAGGAAAAGGCGTTCTTTTAGAACTTTCAGTCCATCATCTTAAAGAAAATATTAATTTCAGGCCAATCAATGCCCGGAGTTACTTCAAGGTTAATGAATATGTGATTTAATTGAAAAGTTTAGAACCCATTACTCATGGCGAATCAGCTGGTCGCCAAATGTGTATAGTATGAAATAAAAACATTTAACTTTCTATCGAAAATTTTCAATTTTGAGAAATATTTTTTTAAAATTCTGTTTTGAGTTATAAATAACTATTTTACAAGCTCCCATACATTTTAAAAATATATAAGCTTCTTTTTGTTAACTTGTCAATATAGTTTTATTAATTTCATTTATGTGAAACAAAGACATTTAGCTTTCAACATAGAATTTTCTTTTTTGAAAAACAATCTTTTGATCCTTTTGAGTTATAAATAAATATGTTCCTCCTTTTATTTTCAGAAAACTTTTTGTTAACTCATAAATATAGATTCATTAAATATTGTTTTCTAAACAGTTCTCCACAAAATGTTTGAACTACACGGATAAGAAAGAATTCAAAAAGTACCAAATACTTTTTTGTAAACCACTAATACTTATGCAACAAAATAAAGAATAAAAACAATTCTTTTATTTTTTTCATTATATATGCATGTATATATTTTTATATTTTAATAAAATACAGATATTTTACTTTCAATCCAGAATTAACTATTTTGAAAAAAAAAAAGATTTTTTTTTATTTGTTTTGAACTATAAATAACTATGTCGCAAGTCCCTGTCCATCTTTTATAAAGGTTTTTTTAATTATCTCATGAATATAGCTTTATTAAATATAGTCAAGTTTTCTGGAAAATATTTGAACAACAGGAGGGATATGGAAGAAAGAATTCGAAAAGTTTTCTATCGCTTCTTGTTAACTACCAATACTTATGCAACAAAATAAGAAATAATTATAAGACCTTTATCTTGATTCTTTTCTTGACGTAGAAGACTGTACTATACAAAGAAAGAATAAAATTGCTGAGAGTAATAATATTATTCTATGACATTGCCGAATATTGGATAGCAATAATGATATTATTGGCACCTGGCAATAATTGTGTTATTGGAAAAATCTCTATTTCATTTCTTAGATAAGTTATCTAAGTTTCAGTGTTAGCCCAATAATTTGCATTTTCTGTTATGAAATCTGAATGAAAACAATTTGTAAAAGATTTTTGAAAATAATCACTAGACTAAAAAATATAATGTATTTCATGTTTATTCAGGGACACGATTTATTTATTTAATCGTTATTATATCTTGTCCAAATACAAAATTCATTAATTGTAAATTCTTTTTGACTCGGATTAAATTTTGACTCGGATTTAGAATTAAAAGAAATATGGCATTTTTCTTTTAGTTCTTAAGAAAAAAAAATGTAAATATTTTTAAAGAAAAGAAATTAAATTATTTTTTGTAATTGGGAAATATGGCATTTAATATATCAATTAAAATATTTAGCTGTTATCAAATTATTGGTTTTCAATTACTTATATTTGCTTAGCCCAAATACTTAGACTAGTATATTTATTTCAACAATAAATGTGTATTTGATATCCCTAGGAATTATTTTTATAAATTGGCGAAAAATTGAAAGTGAAAAAAAAATTTAAAAAAAAAATGTAGTTGAAATATTTTCCAAGATATAATATAGTTGCATAAATAATTTTAAACATATATATTAAAAATTCCTTTTATATTTAAGTAAATAAATTACACTTCTATGCTATATTAGTTTTTATTTTGTATTGTTTTTATTTATGTCTAGACAGATAACAAATGCAAATAAAATATACTAAATGCCATAATAATAACTATAATTTTTAAAGAGTATTAATAAGGATGCTATATTTATTTTTTTCATAGTTATTATTTTTCTGAGCCAAAATTAGTTTTAAAAAAGTGCTATTGAGTTTTAAGTTTGAAAATAAAAATTATTGATATTTTTGATATAATATATATTATAGAATGCCTACTAACTTATTTGAAGCAAATTAAAGTATTTCAAATTCCACAATCCCTTGTTTTTTACGATTAATTTCCGTAAATCCTAAACAGGGAACGTACGGTCTGTGAGATCGCTTGCGGTCACTTGCAGTCACCTCTATTCTATTTTTCGCTCAATTGAATGGATTGACCCAGAAGCTTCCTGTTTCATGACCTCCAATACACGTGCACTTTTTCAACCGATCTCAGCAGATGCTTTTTAAAATAATTCAGTTATTTCTTTGAGCGTGGTCTAAAAGACCACATCCCTGTTAGCGTTCCAGTGATAAACAAGGCTGCTAACAGATGGGGCTAAATTTTGGGCCTTGAAATATCATCTAATTTAAGTATTCAATTATGAAGCAGTGCTTCAGACACTTTTAAATGAAGCAGAACGTGATTTTAATGATAAGAATAATTGTACAGAAGAGTTTTTCGACGAAAGTTCCCATTCAATTGGTTCTGATATGTATGCTCAAACATAATTAATTTTTCTAGTGATAATGTAATTTGAAAATTTTATAAAATATATTAATATACCCATAGAAATATATGTAGGTTGATTTTTATACTAGTTCCTAAACTATATGTCTAAAATGCCATAGAAAGCAGTGCTATCAAAGTCATACAAGCCGATAAAAAGTAGTAAATTTTAGACATTGCCATTTTTTAAAAAAAAAATTCAAATAATTGTTAAATTTTATGTTATATTGTTTTCTGTTTAATTGTTTCATCTTTATACTCTGAAAAATAAATATGATTTAAAAAGAATAAAGTCATATGTATTTACAAGAATATTATTTATTGTAACATGTGATTTAAAAAGCAAATGTATGTTTCAACACATTTATTTTCTTCAATGGTAATATATATTGAAAATATTCTAAAACATAACGATGTATCAAGAAAAATACTTAAAAATATATTTTTTATACTAATACATTCATTAGAAAAATTTATTTGAATGTAAAGAAAATTCAGTTTCGTTGACAGCATCTCTTCAGTCTTAAAATTTCACCTAACCAACTGAAGGTCAACAGTAATAATATAACTTTTTCTTAATGTATGAAATAGATTAATGGTAAAGTCTATTCCGAAAAGAATCTTCTCCATCAGTAAATTACTGAATAACAATCAAATAGATCCATTCGATTTAACTCACTTTATATAATTTTTTGTATGATATTATTTTATACCATCGTAATTAATATTTGTCTGTATTCTTAAATTCCTGACGAGAAAAAAAACACAATTGCATTCATTCATGATTAACTGTTATCTATTAGTACTGCGATGCCTTTTTTAAAAGTTATTTTTCATTTTACACGAACAGATTAGGCAAAAATAACTATTCAGATGTATGTATTTTATGTTCAGATCTTTTAAGAATGTATATGGATTTTTTATATTCTGTCTAACATACTGGTGGGTTTGCTTGTGAGTATATATGCTATAACACAGTCATCAGGCTTCAATAAAAAATAACGGCGTTTATTAAGGCGAAGAAACAAATGCACAAACGATAAAACACTGTCGAGACGCATACAAGCAACACAAGTAGAACACTTAGAAATAACAGCAGCCCACACTTAGTATTCCGTAGTTAACAACCAAGATAGCACACAAAAGGGTCAGTTTAGATGTACTCTCCTGCCGAATCATTACTATGCAACTGGTTATTCAATATGTTGCTTCAAAATTTGTCCCCAAGACTTATCGCACGACTCAATTCTCAATCCTCTAACCGCTTGAGCTCCACTCAACACTTGCTCTTCACAGAATTGATGCAACCAACTAGTAGCTGATTCAATTCTGACTGATTGTAGCGGGCTTAGAGACCATTTTTAGTTTCCCAGACAGAGCGTCGACAGTTCCAGATGAATCACAATAATTCGCCTCTTACTGGTCTTGTGGTCAAAATTCTACAAAAACAGTTTTTCCTTCATTTAAGGTCCAACCGTTATGGTCACGAACCTAAGAGATGCTCTACAGGCAATGTATCTTTGAGGTATTATAATGATAAGGAGGTTTTAATTTAAAATTGATAACTCTTTTTTAGGAAGTTTTTCTTTGTATATATAAAGAAACCTCGCTTTACGGACATTTCTCATAATGATAAGACCATAACCGGTAAAACAAAATGTAACAATGTGACTCGCTTAAGAACTGGTGTTTCGAAGTGTATTAGAGCCCCCGAGATACCAGATGCTGACTGGCCAGTATTAACCTGTGATTAGAATTTGTTTGAACTGAGATCTTATATCTACGTGGAAGAAGCTTTGATGGGCTGACATTGTTAAACACGACTCCAAGGGGTTTGACAAAGTACTCATGAAATCTTTATTGACAAAATTGTATCTTCTGGAGAAAATTAAAGCCATCAATGTGCTAGACGAAGAAATTAAACTGCCGTTTAACTTATGAAGCTGCAGTTTTCACAGCAAAAAGTTGCGGAAGAGATTTATTCAGGATAGGAGGAAAAAACAGATTCAAAAGAACAGTAACTTTCCTGTGAAATATCGGGAGGGGGGCTGAAAGTTTGGAAATTCCTTACATTGTCGATAGAAAAGTATTGTCCAATAAAGCAGAAGCAATGTGACCCACAAATTCTTTTTACAATAATGAAGAATCTTTTTTTCGCTAAATTTTAAAGCATCTCTGAAGCGAAAAATGTTTTAAATAACTTTCTTGTAAAAAGCATGTATTACAAACAGTAAATTATATAATTATAAATTTATTTCAATATTTTTTTTATTTTGGAATTTAAGTAAGATTCGGGAACAAATTATACTCTCCAACAAAGTTTCACTCAATCTTGTTTGCTCTTTTACATTCATATATGTACCAGTAAACATTTAGATAGCAAATTTTTTTACTAGATAGAATCCCAAAACTGAATGATATCAATAATTTTAATTCCTGTTTTCAGCAATTATGTACCAGCACACCAATAAAGGTATATAAAAATGTGTCATTTTTCAGCTATTTATCCTTTTAAGAAATTGAAATCCCATAGTAGTGGAAATATAGACAGAATGACAGCAAAAAATTTAGACCAAAATTTCAGAGAAACACACGATTCTATAATTAAAATAATAAACAAAATAGTATTCATTATATAAGAATTTCATAATTATATAAAAGTGTGTAGTTTTTATTGTAAGAGTTCTGAGCCTACAGAAATACAGAACTATGAAAAGATGCACTTAAATGAAAGATATATTAAAAAAAGATATGCTAAAGATATTCTAATATTTCTTGAAAAAATAATAAAATCTTTTGAAATTTCTGTATTTTATTCATATACTTCAAAATAAACATATTAAAAAATATTTGAAATCTTTCAAATCTAATTAACATGTTATCAAATTACTTCTTGAAGACACGTATTCATATTTTAATTTGATAGACACACCGAATGACTAGAAAGTTTAAAAAAAGATGAAAGATATAAAAAGTTCACTTCTGATTTTCATCAATACCAGAAATATACGATAGAAAATGTTTTAAAGTTTTTTGTGATTCTCTTTATTCTGGATATTGAATCATAGGCGATTATTTATTATTCCCTTACAGGAGCAGAAATGACTGAGAAATCAAATTACCTTTGGATAAACAAGGTTTCAATTTGCATCATTAGAGACTGATGAGATTTTTGTACTTTTTTTGAATGACAAAAAGGCAAATCAAAACGCTGATTTACACACGAAAAAATTCCTTTGATCTTGATGTTATTTTGTTACTTGCAATAAAAGGATATTAGCATTCCTATAGGGAGGAATATAAATTAATTTTTTAAAGATCCTCATGGGAATTTTTATGAAATTCCACCTAAAAATTTCATGTTTTGAATTATGACTCCATTTCCCCCTTTTTCAAATTTAGGTGATAAAAAAACTTAAATAATTTCCAAAATTAAACTAGCTCATATTATAATACCAAAGTTATCTCAATTTTTGAAAGTTTTTTTAGACCTCGCAACTGCTACAATATGTTTACACACACACTCTATATATATGTTTAATAAAGTTTTAAATCGTGTTAGTTACACCATTAGTACTAATTTTAATGATATTGGGTTTTTGGAATCGTCTCAGCCTCGAATGGCAAAATAAACATAAAAATATCATAAAAGTTAATGGAAAAAAATTATTCTTGATCTTAAGGGCATATTTATAGGAGTTAAACCAACAGAGCTGATTGTAAAACGATCTTCCATTGATTGAACTAACCGTACTGGGAAGAAACATTACAGATTTGTAATAATATTTATATTGATTCCAAAATATCGATGGCAGAGTGTAAGAATCATTTTCTAAAGATTGATGATTTAATTTTCACTTCATGTCTCCTTTATTGGTTTTAGAAATACTCTAATATTGTTTGAATCATTTTTAGAAAATCACGAAGTATGATGTCTAGAAATGCAGCGATATAATGATTTTTCGCATAGAAATCACCGATATTAGAGATGAAATTATCAGCTATCAAGTTGGTCGATATGTGAACTGCAATGAGGCGATTGGTGTATATTCTCATTCTCTATTCACGAACGTCATTCCACTATTGTACATTTGGCAATGCATCTGGAGAATTGTCAATGAGTTAATGTCACCGCATAGAATGCTGCTCAACAAGCTGAAGCAACTCCAGAGACAACATTGACGAGTTTCTTTGTGAATTGCCAAAGCGACCCGTTTGCCTAAATGTTGTTTTATTCAGAGGTGCCACGTTATCACTCTTGAAACGCTTCATCGACGACATTTCAATATCAGGAGCAAGGCAACGCGGTTCCTGGTCACCCGGATATGTGCTCTACTGATGCTCTTGGCCGTATTTATACTGCTCATCCGAAGACTTTTATTTGTGGTTGTTACTGGCGAATGTTCGTGAACCAACATCGTTCGAATCACTAAGAACTATTAATGGTATTGTGTGCCCAATATTTCGTGCTGCAGGTCAAAAGCTCAATTTTCTTGAAAACGATAATAATTGGGCCATGATAATGGTTGAAACAACTATTTTTGCATCTGTAAGTAGACCTGTAGAACGAATGCAAGGATAACATGTCAGGAGAAATTTTACATCGAGTTCGTGTAAATTCAGAAAATTTCGATATTGAGAAAAATGAAGAGATGCATAACCAGATTTTGATTTTGATTGGGAACATGTGTTACATCATGTGCAGCAGTTTATTAGTGAAATTAGGAATGTCAGTATCAGATCGTGGAACGAACGAACCATTTAATTGAGAATTGGAAAGTGGACGTGGGTATGATAGACATGAATTAGATCAATCAGTTTAAACAAATGTATCCCTGTTGAACACCCAACAAAAAGAAGTGTATGATACATTAATGAAGGCAATAAATATCATAAGATATTTATGAAAATAAGCCCAGAAATGAAGCTGTAGCCGTTAATGACTGAATTCCTTCCATTAATCATGCTCCAACAATCATCCAGTAAGAATGAACGGAATAACAGACAATACATTTAAAATATACCAAAGTATTTAAATAGCCGAAGAGTTTTCTTAAAGATTTCTTAATATACTTTACTTTCTATAATCTTGACATTCGGTGTTTGCTGAAAAATATATTTCTGTTTTAGGCCTTAGTTTTGCAAAATAAGAAAATATATGAAGTCACCATATATATTTTTTCATATTTACAGCAGCCTTTAGCTATGTATGTATGTACATATATATCAAACTATTGTAATTCATTAACTAAAGGATGCATGAAATTTAAGATGATGATCAGGTATTATTGTGATGATTAGAAAAACTGCACAGAAATATGATTATTTCTGTCTATTTCTCTTCTATTTTTGTTTAATTCTCAGAATATTTGCAATTGAAATTAAAAGCGATTTTAAAAAAATTCATTTATAAGGCATGACCTATCATCCAGCGTCTCATTTTTTTCAGCAAAAATTTGTCTTTAATTTTCTTAAAACTTTAATTGTCCCAAAATTTCTCCACCGTTAACTAAAAAACAGAGGTATTTACATAAAACTTTCAGTCTGTGTTTTAAATAATATGGGCAATGAAAAGAGCCAAGTTTTATTGTTGGTGAAATTCTTTTTTATTTATAGGTGTTTTTATAAAAAATAAGTTGTGAATTTATGAAAAAAATGCATATATAAGTATAATTTTATTTATAATTTCTTTGAATCTCAAAATTTTTCTTAGATATTGGTTCATTTCATTCATCATTATATTCCCAAACTTTTGTATAAAGAAACATAGAATTGCTACTTTACCATTTTGTGTAAAGTGTTAACCGTTTCTGTTAAATTTCATTAAAATTTACTACACATCTTCACATCTCTCAAAATATATAATATTTTCAAATATTTTTTTCTATTTATAATATTTTTATGATATTTGACAATACATCTAAAAACCAAAGTTTAAAATAATTTTTAAAAAAATCTTTTAAAAAATCTCCAATTAAAAATATTCCTTCGAACGTAGTTGGGTTCCTTAAGCAAATAATAATTTTATGGAAAAAAAATCGAGGAAATTTCCACCTACCCAGTTTGAGGCCGGCTGGTATATCTTTCTGGTCCTCCCTTCTCCATTTGATCTTTGGTGTTGGAGATCCTGTCGCACTACAACGCAAGCTGACGTCTCCACCCTCACGGACATCGGTGTCGGAACTAGTGTTCTCTTCGTCGATTTTTGGAGGAACTGAAAACAAAATAACAAATTTATTTTTTTTTAAATTCATTTGTAGCCTAATTGATATGCTGTTTTCATTCTAAACTTTATTATTAATTATTAGAAATATATTTGCAATATTGCCTCTGCTTTAGATGGTGTTGGCTCGGAATAGAACTTGAGATATTTTGATAAGAAGTCTAGCAACATAGCCACTAGGCAAAATAACTGTAGAATAAATATTAGTTAAATTGAAAAATTTGCAGCCAAGGAATCAAAATTCATTCAGAATCCGGCCTGATGACTTTCTCAAGGGTCACCCCAAGACAGGAGGAAATTTTATTGTGAAGGGTCTGACTTTCATCAAGAAATCGACCCCTCGGGACCCGAAAATCCCAGAATATTGAGGCTTTGGAGATGAGATTAGTATCATCAAAGAAAAAACACCAAATTTTATACAATAGTAAGTCAAAAAAAATCACAGCAAATCAGAAAAACACGAGGTCATAAAAGGAAATTTGTCGACATAAGATAGTAGAAAGACCACTAACTAAATTAAAATCTGATTCGCTTGGCTGTAAATGTTTCAATTTTACTAATATTTATTTTAAAGTTGTTCAGTTCATTTGTGTTTTAGTTGTAGCAGCTCTCTAAATACAATGTATATTTATTCTAAAGATTCAACAAATTCCGCATGTAAAGTTCAGACACTTTTTTTGGACATCTAGACAAAAGCAATTGCTCGTGTTCCGTAGATATTATCTGGCTTATTAAGATACCAACGTGCAGATTCGTCAAAATTTAGAATTCGAATTTTTTGAATTATTACTAATAATTTTCTTTATTAGGTACACTAGGAACTTCAGATTTTTCACCTAAAAATAAATATTTTAGATAAAAAAAATCATAATAAAATAATTATATTATTTTAAATAACTTTCTATGAAAAATGAGTAACTTTCAGATTGAATACATGAAATAATACTGATTTTCTATTTTCAGCTAAGAAAAAAAGTCCATGCTAGAATATTCTTGTCTTTCTCATCCAAAAAATACAATATACTTTTTATTTTCAAGTATGTCTTTTCAGATATATTTTCAAAGTATATATCCACGAATGATCACGTCTAGACTTTGTAACAACGTCTAGGGAGAATATGCTGTCAGCATAAATTCCATTGTAATTTCGTATTCTAACTAAATACATTAGGCAAACCAGACGAGGTATAAATATTGAACAAAAGGGGTGATTTTTTGAGCATTACTGAAGTTGTATGTACTAAAACTCTGGAAATGTGAGACTTTAGGGATATGCTTATTGATTTCATACTTTATGGTGCTTGACAGTAAAATCATTTCAACTTACGAAAGTTATTGAAACAAATCAGGATGATGTCATGATTCGCTATTTCTTAAAAAAAACAAAGGAAATATATGTATTTTCCTGGCTCAAACGAAATTTAATTTCAGTTAAAGGTTTATTCTTGTGGTACATATGTATATAGATATAAGTTAAATTTGTTTTCATTTCTGCTTTCTAATCTCTATTGTCCCAAAAAATAGTGGGTGATAAACCTCACTAAAAACTTTTTGCCTTTTTAAAAGCCCCTTTTTTTCATGACATTTAGCAATTGAGATTTATTTTTATTCATGTACCACCTCTTTTTAAGTCATGTATCTTCTCATCTTTGGCCTTTTTACCACATACCCTTCTTTCATTTACACAGTTTATATTAAAACTATTTAAAAATCCTTGTAGATGACGCAGCATGTCCTGAATTGGACCTTGCACCAATAAAACACATCATACCATACCTACCATACTGCCCCAAAAATATAAAAATGAAAAAATACCTAAAATTTTTATACAAAGTTTAATTACATGGATGTCGTTCAAAGAAATTATAGTTCAGCGTCGTTGTTGTTACGAGATGGTCAGATAACGAGAATGGCATCTGAGATGGCAGGCCATTCTCCAAGTATCGCTCACTAGATATAATTCAAAACGAACCACTGTTGATCACAGTTCATGACTTAATAAACTGCTGTTGAGCGCAGTTAATGAATTAATAAACCGCTGTTGGGCACAGTGAGGGTGAAAATAAAAGTTGCTTTTGTGTCAACAGCAAGGAGTATTGAGATTCTTTAATCATCCATCAATAGGTAATGTATAAATAATTAAAGGATTATATTCAAGGATTAAATTAACAATTAAAGGATTAAATTTATTATTATATTTATTTTATATTATACAAGTATGTGGTATATTGCTTTTCCTTTATTATCCATACTAAAAATGTTTTTGACACTTTAAAATTATCAGTTAATAAAGTGTAATACTTTTGTACATGTTAAAAATTTTTGAAAGTCCTTGTTTTAGATAAACGCTTTTTCAACTATATCTTGAAGAAAAATTATGAATCCTCACCCAGAATTTCAATGGCACGTATGATTCATCCAAAATAACGGAATTCAAAATTTGGTAATCTGGCCATTTTTGTTTGCAGAAGTATTTATTTTTTTAATTATAAAGATAGTATTTCTGAAATATAAAAGAGGTAATTTAATATTTAGTTAATGCTTATTTTTTTCTGATCTTTATTTATTGATTCAAGCAAAATATGAATATTTTTATAAATTAGTTTCTATAGAACCATCTATTTGGCCAAACCATTTGGTAACTTGCATCTATGTAAAATATATAAATAATATCGGAGACAGTTCTATGACCAAATTTTATATTGAAATAAGATTTTGTTTTTTGAGTTTGATTATGTAAGTGGTGTTTTTCTTGAGAAAAAATCCACCCAAGATTTGAACTATTAAAAGCCTTTTTATTTTCATGTTGATAATGTTATATACCGCCATCTCGGGGTCGACTTCATAAAACTGAGTGTGTTTTCAAAAATAAAAGTAATGATAGACAAACTGCAAAATGAATATTGCAGTATAGTAGATTGTTTCAAATAACATGTTCAACTAAGTGCATCAGGAATTTTTGAAAATTAAATGACCAGTTTATAGGTAGGTATGATGGGAAAATATTGATATGCTTTCAGTATATGTTCATTTCTAAATATTTTCTCAGAAAAAAAACTGATTTAACAAAAAACAAAAAAACACCGACGATCGAAATTTATTTTTCTAGGTGTTATAAGAATGGAATCTATGCTTCCTAAAATCTGCAATAAACTTCAGATATTTCATCACAAAATTAATCCCCCATTTAATAAAATGAGACAACTGAACGTAATTTTTCTGCTTGGCATTTAAATTTGGCTCTTCCCCCGAATATTCTATAAAAATTTAGCTTTCTTTAAAAATATAAATGTCCGCTTTCATATATGTTGTTTCTGAAAAGGTGTTCGGAAGTTTAAGTTATTTTATGTTGAAAGGTGATTAACAACGCATCAAAAACCAGAACTGATAATCAGGAATTTTTTTTAAATTCTCATCAGACAGTTAAGAATTTTGTTCGAAAACCTTTTGTTCAAAACTTTTGAACAAAAATGAGACTTTTAAAAGTTTAGAGGTGAACGAGATTTAGCCAATGCAAAAATTCTTTTTTATATTTCTAACACCAACTTTTATATTTCTTTGTTCCTCTGTCTAGACATAAAATAAATTTCGGCCATAGATTTTCCATTCACCCTTTCAAATTAAAGCAATCAAAGGCATTATTAATGAGCCTAGAATAATTTTAGACACTTAATCTATAATTACAATAATTTAATTTTTTATGAAATGTTAAAATTTCGACAATATTTTAAAAGGGAATACCTTCGTTTTACAAAAATTAAGAATGTATTTTCAGATATTAAATTTGTTTTATTACTATATCGAAACCAAATATATTTAAATATAAAATTGAAAACTATAGAGATGAATACTAGATTATAGTTAGAGCCATAACGGTTTTTGTATAGCAACGCTCTTTGAAAAATGACCGAACAGGAATTTTTTGCTCGATATGTATATAGAAGGTGCAGAAAGGATTTATAAAACAGCATTCATGAGAAGGGGGACGTTTTTTTTTATAAAATGTGATAATCGCAATAAGTAAGCATACTGCTCTTCCAGATCGTACACTTCTGCCATTTACTTGAGAGTTTGGTAGTTCTCTGTCTTGAATCTCTCCAAGGCTGAATGAGTGCAATTTGGTAGTTATCTGTCTTGAATCCCTCCAAGAATGAATGAGGGCAATTTGGTAGTTATCTGTCTTGAATCTCTCCAAGGCTGAATGAGTGCAATTTGGTAGTTATATGTCTTGAATCTCTCCAAGGCTGAATGAGTGCAATTTGGCAGTTATCTGTCTTGAATCTCTCCAAGGCTGAATGAGTGTAACATCTATGGATTAAATCTAAATGAGCATCAAAGATTGCAATATTATGTTACACATTGCAACAACTCCTATTTCAATCTGTAGCCCAACAAATCTTATGCTGATATAGTCTCAGCCAATGCAGAGCCAACATTTACTAATTTCAGTTCAGAATCGTTCGATCGTTCAGTCACATATTTGTGTGACGATTCCTTTTCCTGTTAAACTTTGTGAAACAGAGAATTATAATTGATCTTTACACACTGATACTAATACTATTTGATCACCATCTAAGAAATACTATCTTCTTTTTTTTACAGAAACCATACTTAGAATATATTTCTAATAAAGATAGACACTTCCTATCTTTACTGTCTATGCTTGCAGCAACCTTGATGAGCAGAACAGCTTTCCTCAATCGTCCATCATTAGGTATCACTTTCTCGAAATTTAACATAGATCATGGATTTCCGATGTCCATTTATAAGTAATTCGTTGTAGGTCTATTCTGTAGACTACAAATTTAGGCTATTAGCTACATTTGCTGATGACAGAAAATGATAATTCTGCCAAATATTTCAGGAACAGTTTCCTACTCACGTAGAATTTCTTTAACTGGCGGCTAATAGTTCTCTGCTTATTGATGTTGTAAGATAACTACTAAACACGGTATAGCTTTCTGAGCCCTTTACATTGCTCATATTTTAGTTACAATAACGTCCAGTTTGGAAGCACCACTAGGGCTACTTTGAGACGGACCTCGTCATTTTGAACTGATGTCATATGCCGAGGACGACACTTGAGCTTGCATCCATCTCCAAACTTCCACATCACACCAGTGGAGGACATTTGATCACGACGGATTTAACGTGCACCAAACCCGCTTACACGCTGTTCTTCGGTGGAATTGGAGCTCGAACCTGCATCCCTCAGGTTTCAAAGCCGAGACCTTATCACCAGGCCATCACAGCCTATAGACATCTGATGTTCATTTTTAGATTGTTCATTGTGAACCTATTTTGTTGGCTCTAAATTTAGACCAACACCCTATATTTACTGATGAAAGAGAAGGATTATTCTTTCATATATTTTGACAGCAGTTTCCTGTTCACATTGAACATCCTGAACCAACGGATCATAGTTCGTCTGTATGCATTACGATCACCACCTATCATCACACATCATCTCTATTCACAGAAGACATATGCAACATATATCACTGATCCAGATAATCATCATAATATTGTTACGAACCTGTGGTTTTGCTTTCCCGCGCAAATACTGTCAATGTAAGGAAGATAGATTGACAGTAATGTGTATTGAATAGTGAATGGGTGTGACGTCAGAGGTCCCAAGGCTTGGTGACAAACTTGGCGACCATTTGGCGACTTGGCGACGAATTTGGCGACTTTGGCGACAAAATGGAAAGTACCTGAAACATCGAGAATTTTCCCGATCCGTCCACTAGGAGCCGAGATCCAGCTAGAACGCTCCTGATTGGTCCAGAAGATGTTAGCCCCGCCTACCACCGGTATATATATAAGGCAAGCGGCTAAGTGAGTGAAGTCATTCTCAGAGTGGAGTGAGCTGAGAGTAGAGTAGCGTATTTGTTTTTCTTGAGCTCCAGGAAACGCTGAATACCCTTGAGTCTTCCGTCTCTAGCAAGCCGCCCGACTCGTCCTTTTTAGGATCTGCTGTGGGAGGGCAGAGCTTCCCAACGATGGACGAAAACAATGGATCAATGATGATGGATGCCACGACCAGTGACACTCATACCAAGGACTATTCACCAGGAAACGATGTTATGGCCTTTTCTAAACTCTGTAACGAACTCATTTCAAGCAAGAAAGATATAAAATTCCGTCAACTAAGAATACAAGCCATCCTGAAAATGATTGACGAATCCCCAAAGAGTCCAGAAGCATCACAGCTCGCTGCAATTGTCGTAAATCTTCAGCATCAAGTCAACCATCTCCAGCAAAGGGTAAGTGAGACTGGTTCTTGTCCTGTTGTTAACATCATACCCCCAAAACTATTTCTAACAAAAATAATGCTAAAAGATCAAGGAATCCCAATGACAATGATGAATTAAACTCTAAACACAACGCAAATAAAACAATAAAAATAGATAATAAAAATAAAAATAAAACTTCTAAAATTTCTGACGAAAACGAATTTAAATATCCCCCAAAGAGATTGACGGCGAAAATCACAACCAAAACCAAAGAAAATGATAATGACTCTGTCATTAGTGACAATACATACCAAAATTTGGAAAACCTTGACATAGACGATGATAAAGTCGAAACCTTGAACACAACACCCAGACCTCCCCCAATTATGCTTAAAAGAACTGAAAAATTTATTGATGACCTCAGATTTATAAATGAAAAATGCTTCCCTATTGAAATCAAATTAGGTGGTCCATACATAAAAATTTTTGTTAAGGATGATGAGCAGCATAGAGAGCTCACCAAATTCCTAAAACTCAATAACCTGGACTATTTTATTATCACCCCCAGATCGAGTCGTCCGCTCAAAGTTATTATAAGAGGTTTACCTACTAATATCAAAACTGAAACCATCAAAGAAGCTCTAGAAACAGATTGTCAATTTAAAGTTGACAAAGTCGCTCAGCTCACCAGGTTCCGCACCAAAGACCCACTACCATTATTCCAAATTACTCTTCCTAACATTGATATTAACAAGCAAATATGGAATTTGACTTCCCTCCTTTACCTCAAAATAAAAGTCGAAAAATTTGTTCGTAAAACTGGTAGTATCCAATGTTTCAACTGTAATTACTGGCACCACAGTGCAGCTGCTTGCCACATGAAACCAAGATGTATCAAATGTGGTGGTGAACATCACAAAGATCAATGTACTGTTGCACCTGAAAAACCAGTATGCATTCATTGTGGCAAAGATCATTATGCCTCATACAGAGGCTGTGAAAAATTTCCTAAACCTGCCAGAAGCAACATTAAAACAAATAAATACACTACCCCTAATCTTTCTTATGCCAAAGCAACCCGCAATGAACCCTTCCAATTTGAACTTTCCCCCTCAGATAAAATGTCAAAGAAAGACTACATTAACAATGTCCAAGCAGAAGTTTACTCCCCAATGCATGACTTTTCTGCAATTGAGGGTATAAAGTATATAATTTGTGAATTTAAAAAACTTTTCAATGGACTAGACATCCTGGATGTAGCAAAGAAACTTAAAAAAGCAACCAATGAAATTGATAAAATACAAGTCTTCCTTAAATTGATGCCCCTATTTCATAACTCTAACAATGAATGATGTCTTCTGCCCCTGGACTCTCTCTTATTTACTGGAACGCCAATGGCCTTAAGGCAAAGCTCTTTGATCTCAGAACTTTTGTTGACGAGAGAAGACCTGATCTCATACTACTCCAAGAAACCAAACTTAAATCTAATTTTTCACCTTTTATCCCTAATTACTCATTTTATCGTCAAGATGGTCCACAAAACCCCCTCTGTGGTGGTACCGGTATATTCATCAAAAATGATATCCAACATGAAGAAATTTACATTCCAAATCTAAATAACATTGAAGTCACAATTCTTAAAATTGCCCTCTCAAATAGACCTACAATCACTGTTGCCTCTATCTACATCCCTTGCAGAGCGAATAAATTCTTTACCAGAGATATTGAAAAAATCCTTAACATCTCTGATTCAGTAATAATTTGTGGTGACATGAACGCCCATCATACAAACTGGAACTGTAACAGAATCTCTCAGTCTGGAAGAATTCTACTTAACTTTGCTAATAAAGAAAACCTTGAAATTCTAGCCCCTCCAACTCCCACTAGATATGGCCCAAACTCTGCCACAACTATTGATCTTGCACTCACTAAAAACTTTTCATATTATCATAATATTGAATCTATCCCAGATTTACCCTCTGACCATAACCCAGTTGTAATTCAATTCAATTTCAATACTACTCCTCTTATAATCAATAGACATTTTGTAACTACTGATTGGGAAAACTTTAAAAATTACCTGAACAAAAACATTGATTTAAATCTATCTAACATCTCTAATAACGATGATCTTGAAAACGAAGTTGAAAAACTCACAGCAGATATTACCTCTGCCTACAACATTAGTTCCAGACCACTCAAATATCATGAAACATTATACCTACCGCCCCACATCAGACAGCTTAAAACTCAACGAAATAAAACAAAAAAAACCTGGCAAAGATTCAGGGATCCAGTCTCCAAATCCCACTATAATAAAGCACAAGAACAATTTCGAAATGCTGTAATTGATTTCAACCGCAGCACTTTCATTAAGCAAAATGAACTTCTTAATGCTCAAGATAACTCTCTTTGGAGATCCACCAAAAAACTCAAAAGAAAAAGAACAATCATACCACAACTCTATGACCTCAATACTCATACGATTGCACACACTGATGCTGAGAAGGCTGAACTGATTGCTGATCAATTTGAAGAGCAATTCAAACCCAACAACCTCCCAGACGTTTGCACTGAAAAGATGGTTGAAAGTTCTATTTCAACTTTTAATCATCACAAATCAGATATAATCTTTTCTGAAATTAAACCCTCAGAAATCATTGAATTCATTAAAAACACTAAAATAAACAAAACACCTGGCCCTGATTCAATTACGAATAAAATGCTTAAGAAACTCCCCGCCAAAATTATTATTAAAATTACTGATCTTCTCAACAAAATCTTTGATCTTCGCTACTTTCCCAAATGCTGGAAAATTGCCAGAATAATCCCGATTCTCAAACCTGGCAAAGACCCCACAATTCCGACAAACTATAGACCCATCTCTCTTCTTCCCACACTAAGCAAACTTACTGAAAAACTAATTCTTACAAGATACCTAAACTTCGCCAAGAAAGCAGGCTTTTCAATACCCCAGCAATTCGGTTTCACTGAAAAATTATCAACCTCTCACCAGCTCTTAAGAATGATTGAATACCTTCATGAAGGTAGAAAATCCAAGAAACCCACTGCTGCAATCTTTCTTGACATTGCCAAAGCCTTTGACAAGGTCTGGATCCCAGGCCTCATTTATAAGCTCATTGCATACAATTTCCCCCCCAACATCGTTCAGATTATTAAATCATACCTCTCAGATAGGCACTTTACTGTTATTGCCAATAAAACAGACTCAACAAAAAGAAAGCTAAGAGCTGGTGTCCCACAAGGTGGTATCCTCGCACCTGTCATTTTCCTGCTTTACCTAAATGATATTCCTCAACTAAAAGACATTATGATCAGTCTCTATGCCGATGACACAGCCATTCTCTCACAAGGGAAAAATCCCCAACAAGCAATAATTCCTCTTCAAAACTACATCCTCAACCTAGAAAAATGGCTTGTTCGCTGGAAAATAAAACTCAATGTCGACAAAACTGAAGCAGTTATATTCTTTAAAAACAAAAATAACTGGCCAAAAATTAAGCTCTACAACACTGAAATCAACTGGAAAAATGAAGTCAAGTACCTTGGTATAATTCTTGACAAACACCTCAACTACAAATCACACATAAATCATACCAGAGAGAAATTTAACAATGCATTCAAATCACAATACCCCCTCATCTGTAGAAACTCGGGTCTCTCTCTAGAGGGTAAAGTTCTGATTTACCTGGCATACCTAAGACCAATCCTCACATATGCCTGCCCTGTTTGGGCTGCAACTGCTAAAACCAATCTCCAAAGAATCATCTCCCTTGAGAACAAAACTGTTCGTATGATTGCAAAAGCTAGATGGTTCCATAGAAATGAAGATATTCTCAAAGCCCTCAGCATCCCACCTATAAAACAATTCATGATCAAACTTGCACAAAACTTCTATGGTAATATTATTCATATTGACAATTCCACCTTGCAAAATCTCCCAATTTATGATCACTACGAAAATTCAAATAAACGCAGACCACGCTGTTCACTCGCCCTTTAATTCCCCCTAAGTACTCTCCATCACACTTTTTTTTTCTTTCTTTCTTATTTTTTTTTCTCAATTTACTCAGTACCATTTAATTTCTTTTCATGATTCAAATCATTTTATGATGCACACATTAAACAAATAAGGTCAGTTCCATTTTCACTTAAGTCCTATATCACAAGATTTACAGATGGTGGGGCCTGCGGCGCCAATGAGCTGTAAAACACTTTACAAATATGAAGTCATTCTCATTTTCTGCGATCTTCTAAGTTCGTTTACGTTGTGATAATCAAATCTAAGTCATATTTAGTGAAACTGTTGAGTATTCACTTGTGTGCTCCATTGTTTAGTTTGATATTTCAAAAACTTCATCTTAAATTTTGAATATATTAATAAATTGCTTTCAAAATTTGAACCACCGTCATGAACGGTTGCGATTCAGAGGATGAGAGCGCTAAGCGCCTGAAAACTGACGAAACGTCAATGGACGCAGAATACAGTCAACCATGTTATTGCGATAAGAGGCTCATGCTTGAGCAGCAATTACAGTTCTTCAGCATGCAGGAGGAGGGGTTAGCCAGAGCGCTCACCTACTACCTCGACAATGCCTTCGACCAAGCAAGCCCTGAGTTTACCACCACTTTTGACCAGCAAAAGGAGCTCCTAGACAAGATCGGCGCCATCACTGGTGAGTTGGAACTTATTCCCTTATGCTGCGACTATGATAGAGCTAATAAATGCAAGCCTGATAATTTTGTAATGTCACCCAGAAGAAAATCAGCTAAACCTTCCCAGGAAACTCCCTTATCACCTAAAAATAAAATACAGACAGCGAACAAATTTTCCCCCCTCACTAACCTAACTACAAACAGCGAGGATAACTCAGCCCCCATTACAACAAAAAAAATGCCCCCCATAATGCTAAAGTATTCTAAAGAATACACAAATATTTTGGCTCAAATTAGAAAGGTCTGCGGAGCCATGGAAAACAAACTTGCGAGCGGCTATGTCAAAATTTACCCTGATAGTGCTGAACAACATAGATCCATAATAAATTTCAGCAAAACCCAGGGATTTGATTTTTATATCATAAAACCGAGAGATGAAAGGCCTCTTAAAGTTGTGATCAAAGGCCTGCCTATTGACCTCCCAACAGAGGAAATTAAAAATTTGCTAATTGATGACTATAATTTTCCTGTTATTAAAGTGACTCAGCTTACCCAAATTAGATCAAGAAGGCCACTCCCCTTTTTTCTCATAGAGTTAAGAAAAAATAGCAATGCACAGGATATTTTCAACCTGGAATACCTTAACTATCTTAAAATTTCTGTTGAACCTTTTAGGGGGAGGAAAACAATTAATCAGTGTTACAAATGTAACCTATTTCACCACACAGCGGAATGCTGTGAAATGAAACCGAGGTGTCTAAAATGCAGCGAACAGCATCTCACCAATCAGTGCACCATTAAAGAAAAAATTCAAGACCCAACATGCATTAATTGCAAAAAGACTGGACACGTTGCATCCTACAGGGGATGTGAACTATTCCCTAAAATAAGCAACAATAACCCTAGAGAAAACTATTATAAACAACCCTTTAATAATACCTACACGGAAACCAATGAAACCAGAAACAAAACATATGCTGAACTCTTTAACGGTAACCTTCCCCAACAGAGGGAGCCACGCAGCACTGCTGCACCAAAAATAAACAAACCAGCTCAAGCTGTTCAAAATCTAAATGCCACAAATGACTTTAATATCTTTAAAGACTTCGCTGAAGCTATCAAAGAGCTGAAAAAAATATTTATGGAATACCCCAACTTCATTAATTCCATGAAACAACTCAAATATGCCACAACCATGGAAGACAAAATGCAACTTATTATGATGGCTTTCGACAGCCCTGCAAACAACTTAGACGGCTAATTCGCGCATCATAAACTTTCTTTAATTTACTGGAACGCAAATGGGATCAAGAGCAAAGTTAACGAGCTCAGACTGTTTGTAAATAAGTATAACCCTGATATTATTTTAATGCAAGAAACTCATCTGAGACCACAAAAGAAAATCTTTCTCGCCAATTATACTGGTTATTACAGTTACAGACAAATTTTAAATATTAATCAGAACGCGGCAGGTGGCACTGCCATCTTTGTTAAAAGTCACATCCCTCATTACGAATTAATTCCTCCCAACCTTCAGTATGTTGAAGCAAATATCGTTGTACTTAATTTCAAAAACCAAGACCCTATCACACTCACATCAATCTATATTCCTCCCAGCTCAGACCCCACATTATTTACCTTCGATATAGAAACACTGATTCAAATCAGTCCAAACCAGGTCATTGCGGGAGATTTCAATGCTCATCATACAAATTGGGGCTGTATAGCTAATAATACAAGAGGCAATTCTCTATATAACTTCTGCAACAGAGCAGGCATTGACATTTTAGCACCGACTTCTCCCACCAGATTCGGCTATTATTCATCAAGCACCATTGATCTGGTTCTTGTTAAGCACTTCCTGTATCCCCACGAAATTATTTCAATCCCAGAGCTTAGCTCTGACCACAACCCGGTTATGGTTAGCTTCTTTTTAAAATACACACTGCCTGATAATAATTGTAAAAGCAAAACTAATTGGGATCTCTTTAAACGTAACCTATCCTCCATTAAAAACCTTGAATTCATCAGGATTGATAATGAAAAACACATTGATGAAGCTGTTCAAAAACTTGAAGATATAATCATTCAAAATAAGATCGCCGCATCTAAACCCATTGAGACCAATAAACCATACTTCGATCCTCAAATAAAAAAACTTAATAGAGAAAGGAACCTAGCCAGGAAAAAATTCCAATCAACCAGAGACCCTGAATTTAAACGAATAACAAATAGATTAAATAGACAAATTGCTAAACTTAATAACAAAATTGAACAAAACAATTTTATTGACAAGATTACTAATGCTAATACTGAAGATAATACACTATGGGATCTTGTCCGCCCCTTTAAAAAGAAATTCAAAAATATCCCTCCCCTAACTGGCTCCTTCACACTTGCTCTTACTGACAAGGACAAAGCTGAATGTCTCGCTGAAAGTCTCGAGAAACAGTTTCAAAATAATGAAACCATGGACATGGAAAATGAAGCACTGGTTGTCGAATCAGTTTCTCAATTCAAATTTGATAAGAATACTTTCAAGGAAATTAAAGACCCCCTTTGCCGAGTGAAATCTTAATGGCTATCAAAAAATTAAAAAACAAAAAATCTCCCGGCCATGATGGTATCAATAATAAAATGCTCAAGCATTTACCAAATAATATTATTTTTGAAATTGCTGTTCTGATATATAAAATCCTTATCATTGGATACTTCCCTCAAAGGTGGAAAACAGCAACTGTAGTTCCAATTCATAAACCCGGTAAAGACCCAACCGACCCGACAAACTATAGACCAATCTCCCTTCTCCCCTCAATTAGTAAACTTACTGAACAAATTATACTTAAAAGACTAAACATTTTTCTTGAGAACAATAACATCCTTATCCCTGAACAATTCGGGTTTAGAAAAAATTTATCAACTACTCACCAATTATACCGTGTAACTGAGTACATCGAAGATGCATTCCATAACAAGCAAAAAGCTGCGGCTGTTTTCTTAGATGTTCAAAAAGCCTTTGATAGGGTCTGGCAAACTGGCTTAATCTACAAATTAATTAAGTATAACATCCCAAATTTTCTCATTCAAATTATTTTTTCCTATTTAACTAACAGAAAACTCAAAGTCAGGGTCAAGAATGAACTCTCCTCGGAGAAAAATATTCTTGCAGGAGTCCCCCAAGGGTCTAAAATTGGGCCAGTACTTTTCTCCCTGTTTATAAACGATATCCCGAAGCAGTTTAATACGATGCTATGTATTTTCGCTGATGACACTGCTATCCTTGCAAAAAACAAAAATCCTAATTATATCCAAATTGCTCTTAATAGGCATCTTGCTAAACTGGAAGTTTGGTTCTCTAAATGGAAAATTGCAATCAATGTTAGCAAAACTGAAGCAATCATCTTCCACAAGGCACCAGGAAATTATTCTTTTCCCCAACTTAAAATCAATAACAAGTATATCCCGTGGTCTCAGAGTTGTAAATACCTTGGTGTTATCTTAGACAGGAAATTAACCTAGAAACCGCACTTCCTATACACAAAAAACAAGTTCCGAGATCTCGCGCGTAAATTTTATCCCCTTATATCGAGGAACTCCAAAATGACTAGGGAAAATAAATTACTTATTTACACAGCCTATTTGCGTCCAGTACTCACATATGCTTGTCCAGTCTGGGGCTACGCCGCCAAAAGTAATCTAAAGCTAATTTACCAACAGCAAAGCCAAATAATCAAAGGTATTTGTAAAGCTCCTAGCTATTTCTCCAATACAGAAATCTATAAAGCAATCGGCTACCCTCCTCTCAAAGATTTCATCGTCAAGCTCTCGACGAACTTCTTCAAAAATCTTGACAATATTGATAATGAGGCAATAAATCAAATACCTAAATACGATCCAAACCCAGCAATTAAAAGGCCCAAAAATGTCCTCCTCTAAAATTGTTTCCCTTTGTTTTATCTTACTTCTCTTTAATCTAATTCTCCTGCCGGCGGGCGGAACAACCCGGACAACCAATAGCATCACGCCCTTCATTCTTTCAACGCAGCTCAACCAATCACATTCATCGCTTCACCATCTTCCTTCGTGCAAACGAACCAAATTCATGCTCAGTAAATTCTCCTATTTCATGGAATAATAATAAACGTTATGCTCTATCAGTCACAGTCATTAAGGGGATAATCCTCCACCGAGGATAGGTGCCCCGATAAGCATGTCATCGAAGTCGAAGTAAGTGAGTGAAGTCAGTAGTGAATGAATCGAGACGGATAAAGTCGAAGTGAAGCAGCGGAGAAAAAGGGAAAGGAGACCTGAGGAAGAATCCAGTGGAGTCAAGCCGAAGTGCGGCAGTGGAGAGAAGCCAAATCTGTACGGCCTGGTGTTCAACGAAGACAAGTAGAGCTGTGGAGTTTATCGAGAAGACCTAAGAGATAGAGGTCTTAAACTGTGGAGTCCTGAACGGAGGACTGCTAATCTCCGTGTGGCATATTCTGACGAAGCCTGCGTCGTGTATCGTAGCCCGTTGTGTCGTCGTCGGAACGGAGCTGTCCCGAACTAAGGAGTTGGGAAGTTGTGCGAAGTAGTGAGTCGACAGCAGAGGCAAGAAGAGACAAAGGAATAGTTCAGCCTGTTCTGGAGAGACCCAGGAGATGTAAAGCGAATCCCATAAAGATTCCCTCTCCGGCTGAATCCTGTCTAGCCGCTCTGTGGACATTGTCATTACAGAATTTCTGCCTGTGGACTATTATCTGCAGTGTGCTGTCCTGTGTATTCGTCTCGGCTGTAAATAGTTATCCTGTACATATTTGTGTTGTGAATATTTGTCGTCTGTGTGCTGTCCTGTTCCTGTAAATAAACGTCTGTGTTGTGTTCGTCAACTAAAGGACTGATCATTGTGTGTCATCATCATCTAACACCATACACAACCACTATATACTACGAGGTAAAAAAGAACCCGACGGATTTATAGGATAATAGAGGAAATCCGTAATAATATTAACGGATGGGAAGAATAATAGCTATGTTTAACCTCTCACCAGTTGGTATAGTTTTCAGGATATCTTACGTGAGTTGTGGAATTCTGATGTCCGTTCTTTGGTGATTTTCTTCTAGCTCCATTTAGAAGAAATGCATCAATAATTTTCCCTGTCTTAATATTATCAACTGCAGCTAAATATTCATTCATACGTCTTGATGGTAGTTTGGAAGATTGTGTATGATTATTATCATGTACGCTGTTAGAGCTATCGAAACACAGCTTTATTTAAATAAATTAAATCAATCAATCTACTATAAAGTGTAAATATTGATAGTATATTGATTACAGTTTTGTGCAGTCTTGAGGTTAGAACTCGTAAAGTACTAATGCGATTTCTTATGTTTGAACTCGCAACGTTGATCTTCGTGGCCGAGTAACAAAACTACTAGAAAAAGTGTATACTCGTGTACTCAGATTGTTATTTTGCTCATGAGCTTACCACCATAGTTTCAAAATGTGACATTCTTTTGATATATCGAAATTCTCATTTGTTTTAGTATTTAAAACGCTGGGACTTATTGTAAGTAAAAATCAGCTTCTTTTTAATTCATAAACTTTGAGACTAACCATAAACGATTTCATAACAATAGAAGCTGCCTCAAGAAAAAAAAATCATTATCGTATTTAAGTTTACCTTTTTTTTTATCATAGTTTCTAAACTTGTCAACAGACAAATCGATGTTGAGTATTCTGCTGCTTAATCAATCAATAAATTGGAAAAATAAAGTGTAGCTTATCCACGAAAACATTGCAGCTTTTTAAAAAAACTTAATCACAAGCGATATAAATAATGTTATCTTCACCAATAAAAATAATAACTCTGTCACACAGAAAAAAAAGTCTCAGCAAAATTTTTTTTTCGCAATTTCTTTTTATAATAACACTTAATGTTATTTCAAACATTACTTAATCTCGACTTGTTAGATAACCTGTTTAGTGTAAACATATGCTAACTAATGATAAGCTTTTGTTTAGCGAATAGCTTCGGCAAAGTATCTTAGATAATCCCTTGACGGAATTTAAGAGGTCTTCACAAAATAAGGCGTAATATCTCTCATACAGGAAAGGAAAGGCAAATTAAGCTGGTGCATATTTAATTCCGGGTTAGTTAAGTTTACATTTTCGGTGAGGATATAAAATACAAAAGCTTAGGGAATTAAAGATAACTATATTTCTGAGAAAAACAGGATTTTATATGACCAGATGTTTTGTTGAATATAAGATAATCTTAATATTAGATATATATGGAGATGTGATGTGTCTGAAAAAAAAAGATTTAAAAAGACTTATTTTCTCATTTAATTAGGGGCAAATTGTGTATTCATATATGAAGAATAATGGCCTCTAACATCATATCCTTTATTTTATTTACAGTGTCTTAATTTTTGTAATAAAATATATTTGTTTGTGTCCGTACCACATATATTTATACTTTTTATAACATTGTTGCAAAAGAGTGATCTAATTTTTTAGTAAATTGTTTTTCATTGCAGAAAGTGTACTTTGTATTCATTAGGGTCACACTGAACCCAAGACCAGGACATCAGTGGAGTTTAATGTTATTTCTCAATATTTTAAATAAAATTTAAGGAAATTAAATTATTTTTAATGAATCTGTAATACATTTTCTTTGCATATTATGTTTTATAGTATATTATGAATCTGTTATACCTTTTCTTTGTATAGTTAGTTACATAGTAAATAAAAAAGAATGCCTTATATTCATAAGCGATTTCAGATCAAACCTCCTACTCCCTCTTAACCATAATGACAAATTTTTCCTTTTAGTGAAAATAATAGTTCTGGAAAATGGAAGAATTCTAATTCTATCACTGTTAAGACCAGAGATAAGAAATTCTAATCTATATTGGCATGTGAAGATTTGATATAACCCTTTAAGGCTGAAGTGATTCTATTAATTTCCTTTCTGAAGTTGTGTTCACGGTTTAAAATTTTTATGTTTCTATATCAAATATCAGTCAGATTTGAAAGAATGTAATATAGTTTGATAAACCGAATATCAATAAGTGGGTTGATCCCCCCAAAACTTTTTCTTATACTCGCTAATAAACGTGCTATATAAGGGAACGTCTTAATAACAGTGGCATACAGTAGTTGTGGAATAAAAACTTTTACCTTGAATTGAACATTTTTACTGAATCTATCGTTTGATCATTGCAAAGTTATTTGGGGAATCAATCCCTGATATTTTTAAGTAGTAAAAAAAATCTGATTTCTGCACAGCAAAAATGTAACACAAAACTGCACTTGCAGTCACAATATGTTACAAAAAAAACTGATATATTTAGATCTACGAGTTTCTGAGTTATCGCATTAGCATGTGTCTGAAAATATAGACCAACAGAAAATACAAATTTGCCTAAATACAAAATTTCTTGTATTTGGCTCAAAATTTTATGTGTCTATATTGTTGATATTTTTTACTAAATTTATCAGTTGATCATTGCAAAATTATTTTAGGGATTAATCCCTGACATTTGTATTCTTCACATTCGCTTGTGCATCCCTTTTTTACAGAGGGACACATTCACACATCTCACACAAATAGAACACAGAAGAATAAACATGCCCGAACCGAGATTCGATCCCAGGACTCCCATATCAGGGGAAGAAACGCTATCCCTATGACAGGACACCAGTATAAATGAAACTTAGAGGATGTTCTTCTAAGAAGTTAAAAAATTTGCAAATTAAGAATTTAAGAAGCAAAATCTTAGTTACTATTTTCCTTTAAAAAATGCATATGATTAACAGCAAAATGATGCAAAAACTCTCAGTGCCTGTCTTGCTGGAGAGAAATGCATCTATTGATGACATTTTGGAGTCTATATCCATGTTTATTTTCTCAAATACGTAATACAGAGAAAGTATACTTTTCTTTAAATTATTCGTACTTCAGATTTTGACGAATCTACACTTTTCAATCCTCCAGGAATCGGAAAAACACATTTTTGGCATGTTTCCTGTCTGTCTGTGAAGAACACGATAATGCAAGACATAATGTAAGATAATGCAAGACACACTTTGAACTAGACATCTAGATATAGAAATTTGACTCATGGATTTGAAATCAAAGGTGTAGATTTCTACATCCTTTCAAAATAAGTTTGCTTGTCTATCTAGCTTTTCAGATATAACTGAAGACACTTACTTCAAAAGAATGTAACTGCTACAAAAAACTAAAATGCTACAGTACTATAATAAAACTAATGATACAAAACTGATTATTCTATGATAAAAAAACCAATAATACCTACTGCTACAAAATAATATGACAGCAATCTAATATAACTGTTTAACATTATAAACTTTTTCTGTCTTGAATAGCTATAGGAAAAATTAATAGACATTTTGGTACTTAAAATTTTGATTATTCTCAAATTTTTAACAGAAAATTGATGAATGGCTAATTATCTATTAATTAGTACTTCCATATGCATGAAAACAAATGAATTAAACGAATGAAAATCAATTTGTGAACCAATCAATAGTTGTCAATAGTTGAAATCAATAGTTGTAGTTCCATGCTGAATGTTGGCTCCAATTCATCAGGAAAAAAGTCTAAAATACATTTTCATGGAATAGATTCAGTAAGAATGTTACATCCGAGTCAAAGATCTTTATTTCTTTTGTAGATTTAGCCATGCAAGATTTTAGAAGCTTTATTCAAGATCCTCAATTTTATCTTTTGACAAGAAGTCATATCTTTAGCAAAGAGTCTTTAGAATGTTTCAGGGTTATCACTTCCTGTGGCTGTGTTGTAATTCCTCGATTCATTCTGCCCCTATTAAAATAGTCCCTATATCCAATTAAAACCACAATGTGATGTTTCGTTTACCTTTTCTTCCATCTCTTATTTCTCGCAATAAGAGATGGAAGAAAAGATAATGTAAACATCACATAACTTTAACAAAGAGTCTAGGAAGTTTCAGAGAGACCACTTCCATTGGTTGTGTTGCAGTTCCACAATTCATTCTGCCCCTATTAAAATAATACCTATATCCGATAGAAACCGTGATGTGATGTTTCCATTATCTTTTCCTTCATCTGCTAGTGCGAGAAATATCTTAAAAGTGTTATAAGTAGCGTATCTTTAAATCTTGCATTCGAAATAGGATTGGCTGGATATTGAATGGAATTTTTTAAAGGATTTCATCACCCCACTGGCTTTAAAATATTTCCTGCAATCATACCCGAAAAGATTTTCATACATGTAATTTTGAATAATCTTACTTATGATGAATTTATCCATTGCTATTCGAGAAAACATGAATATATAATAAAACTTAATTTCTATAAATTAAAAGATAAATCTTTAATATGAAAAAACTATTATTTCCCAATGATGTAAAATGAAGGAGAGGACATCTCTATTTTCTTAACTAAATCCTGTTTTAGCAAGTTTAATTGTTTCAAAATGCTTTTAAGCCACAACGAAACTTACATCGTTCACATTCTAAAGATTAGTTATGCAGTACATGAAAATATCTGAAATTTTTAATAATTAAATCAGAATATAGCAGTTATATAATTATCTTACAATATATAATATCTTGAATTGAATAATTATCTTGCAATATATAATATTTCTACAGAATATATGAATATAATGAATAAATATTCACTTAACTAGTAATAATTGATATTTCTATTAATCAAATGTGTGTAAGTTGTATAATTTGTATACGTTTACCTATTATTATAGAATTTTTTTTTGATTAAACTTAAATATAATAGATTATTGTATATGTGAATTCATATAATTGAAATTTCAGTTCTATAAATTAGAATTTAAGGAATAATTATATTAGTGAATTCTATATGAATATAAATATCAGGTAAAATATGGCAGGGAAGAATACTGATAGTGGTATGATTTCAGTGTTTAAGACTAATTCATTTTCATACGCTAAATATAATTATATGTTCCTACTTTTGAGTATAGATATATTTTTCAAACAGTTTTATTTTATATTGACCTATTAAAATTTTATGAGGAAATTAGTCGTAACTTTGAAGTGCAAAATAAATATTGTTGAAAACTCTTTCTCCTATTTTCGTCTAAAAGTTCAAAAAATTAGAACACGCCTCAAGCAAATTTAAAATTGTGCCGCCACTTTTAATTTCAAAGCTAAAATAATTTATATGATTATCTTTATTTTTTCATTAAAAATGCAATTTTAATACTATAAAGAATTATTTCTAAGATATATTAATAAAAATAATTTAAGATTAAAAGAATATTTTCACCTACTAATAGAATTAAAATTAATTATACAGAATAAACATCTTCAAAAGAAATACAATACTTTCATTTTCTTGTTCTTCATTCGGCTATTTAATATTATATAATTAACTCAAAACAGCTGCTTTTAATTTTGCAAAGTAAAGAAAGCTATATTAGGTAAATAAAATCCACTTGTTTTTTTAATTAAGTGAAAAGTTTTTTTTTCATCTAAAAATTGTTATTTTCGTTTTCTCATTTAATTAATAAACTTATTTTTAAATTATTCAGCGTTAATTTTATTTGACGCGCTTAATTTTTAATTTAACTTTTGTAGTTAATAGCCTGATTATTAATGCCACATAAACTAAATATGAAATATGATGTTGATGAATGTTAGGATTACTTTAAAAAGAATTGTAGAAGACAAAATAATGAATAATGTTTTATTTATGAGAAGAATACATATCAGAATTGCATTCATTAATTCTTTCTCTTTTGAATAGGTATTTATGAGAAACTGGTCCGTGAAAAGCATATTTTACAATCGTTGTAATTTTTCTTTGAAGATGTGTTAAGTTAATGCAATAAAATTTCAAATCAAAGAGATTATGGAGATTTGAAATATTCATAGATTTTTCGGCAATGACAGTAAATTATACAGGATGCCTGCGAAAAGAGGTGAAAATTAAAAGAAGTTTCGAAACAACACCATCCAATAAAATATTATGGGATTGTGATAAAACATGAATTATGCATTATTTGTTTTTAAATTATTCTCAGTTTTATTCAAGAAATATATGCTTACGAAATTTAGTGAAATTTAAAAGAAAATTAATTCTTCAACTGTCAGTGCAGATATAACTGCCAAGGAGATTTGTTTTCCCAATTACTTAAAATTGAGTTACATACATTAATACTTACAGATTTGTGCTTATAACATCATAACTTGATCATAATCTATGAACCCGGTTACAGACATAAATATATTTATCACATGTTTACTAAAGTGTCATTTTGTTAGAGAATAATATAATATGTGCAAATATTTTATAACGTATTTTACATTTGAACCAAATTAATTTCACATGTCTTCAAAAAAATGCATTTTAAATTGTTTAAGTATTGATAATTGTTTATATATATATTTTTTTGTGTGTATTCCAAAAAAATTATTTTTTTATATATCTTAATACATTTTACAGAACAAATATATATTTTGGAATAAATAATTCAGATCAAAATATTTTGCTATATTATTTTTATTTTATCACTTTATAAATATATTCTCCTTATTTAAACCTCTGACACTATATAAATGTTTAATAAACATTTGAAAATGATTATTATTGAGCATTATATTGTTTTGTCTTTCTTTTAAAACTTCTTTTTGCTCTTCTTCTAATGAACATTCTGGAAATCTTCTGTCTTAAACATTTAAAAATAGTTGATAATGGGGAAAATATTTTGTTTTCTCGGAGACATTTTCCTGTTAAAAACTTTCAGTTTGCTCCTCGTTTATTTCATCTAACTTTTAAGAGCAATAGTCCAGGATATGAATGAGGAAATAAACATCCATGCTTATATTATAAAGCAGTATCTGGAAAATTGCTTATAATTCCCTTATAGTTATATCCTTTTCTGTTATATATCCCCTTTAGGCTCTAAAAAACGCCAGTTATTGGAAGTTTGAAAAGAGTTGGGAACTCTATTTTTTACTATTTTGAACTCAAAATATCATTCAAATATTAATTTCTCATCAAATTTTCCAAAGTTCTTTCGCCTTACTTTGCACCATACCTAGGAACTATACACAGGGGGTGTTTCAAATACGATGAAATGAAAAGTTAATTTCCACATACTTTTAAGATGTAACAGAATTCATAACGATCAATTTCAAATTGAAAAGAATATTTATTCAGTTACATGTCAGTAACTGAAATCTCTAATAATTAAATCAGAATACAGTAATTATATAATAATATAATGGTAAATAATCTCTTGAATTTAATAGTTTTCTTACAATATACAATGTTTCTTTAGAATTATTGGAATATAATGAATAATTATTCACTTACAGAGAGTTAAATCGCATTTGTGTAGATTAAATGAGAGTGTAATGGATATTTTAAATACTTTTTACATGTTATTATCAAATTTCAATTGACAACATTTGATAACTACAAATATAAATACTTATAATACAGATTTCAGTCATTTAAATTCGGATTTAATGAATAATTGTATTGGTAAGTGATATATGAATACAAATTTTAGTTTAAATATAACCAGTATAATACTGCAATACTTTTAGTATATCATACAAATTCACTTTAATAGGGTAGTTAAATTTCCATGTTCGTATTCTACATATAAGTTTAGAAACATTTTCAACAGCTTTCTTTTATACATTTTTTACTCAATTAAATCTCTAGAGAAGGAAGTCGTAATTTTGAAATGCAAAATAAATTTTAAGGACAACTCTTTTTTTCTATTTTCATCTAGAAGTTAACATATTCAGAACACGCTTAACACAAACTTAATGTTTCGTCTTTTTTTATATCACAGCAAACATGATTTATCTTTAATTCTTCATTAAAAATAAAATCTTGAAATCTTAAAAATGAAATCTCTCAATACTATAAAACATCATTTCTCAAATATTTTAAATAAATAAAAACATTAGGATAAATAGAAATATTTACACCGACTTGCAAAATTATTCTTGATTCGGTTATTTAATATAATTAATTCAAAATGACTGTTTTTAATTTTGCAAATTAAAGAAAGCTATATTACTTAAACAAAATTCACTTTCATTCTAATTAAGTAGGATTTTTTTCAGCCAAAAATTGATATTTTTTTATTTAATTAATACACACTTTTTTATTATTCAACGTTAATTTTATTCGACACGTTTAATTTTTAATTTAACGTTTCCATTTTATAGCCTGATTATTAATTCAACATAAACTGAATATGAAATATGTTGACGAATGCTAAAATTATTTTAAGAAAAAAATTAGAAGGGAAAAAATAATGAACTAAAATAATGAAAAATGTTTTATTTATGAGAAGAATAAATATTAGTACATCATTCATTAATCCCTTTCCTTTTAGATGCGTATTTACGAGAAACTGCTTGCTTCTTTGAACATGTGTTAAGATAATCTAATAAATTTACAAATGAAGGAGTTTATGTAGATTTGAAATATTCATAGATTTACGGCGATGACAGCAAATTATTCGAAATTCCTGCGATAAGAGGTAAAAATAAAGGGATTTTCGAAACAACACCATCCAATAAAATATTATTGGTTTATGACAAAACATGAATAATTCATTATTTGTTTTTAAATTACTCTCAGTTTTATTCAAGAAAGAAATATGTAAGAAATTCAATAAAATTTTTGAAAAATGAATTTGTTTAATAGTCAGTATAGATATGAATGTAAAGGAGCGTTGTTTTGTCTAATTAGTTTCAATTGAGTTAAATATGTATACAGATTTGTGAATATAATATCATAACGTGATCACAATCTGTTAACTTATTCACAAACATACTGCATATTTGTTACATGCTTATTAAAGCGTCATTTTGTTAGAGAAGAACATAATTTGTATAAATAGTTTATAACATACTATAAGTTTGAATAAAATAAATTTCAAAATTTTCAATATTATATATTTTTGATTGTTTCAATTTTGATAATAGTTTTTAAAATATTCTTCTTTGTTGATACCAAAAATAATTTTTTTTATGATGTAAAATTTGAAAAAACAATTTTATATTTTAGCGGTAAAAATTCGAATCAAATTTTTTGGATATATTATTGCTATTTCTTTTGTATTCTACATTTAAATCCCAACTCTGTCACTATTTAGAAGTTAAATGAATTATTGAGGGAACATTATTATTGCTTATATCCTTTTTTAATGTTTTAAAATTTCTGTTTTGTTTTTCTTCTGATGAATATTCTGGAGATCGTCTTTCAACATCTAACAACAGTTGATAATCAAGCTAATATTTCCTTTTCCTTTATACATTTATACATTGCTTATTTCTTGTTAAAATTTTACACTTAGCTTCTCGCTTACTGCACATACATTTTAAGAATAGTAGACCCGGTGCGAAAGGGAAAATAAATTTCTTTGCTTATATTATACCGAAATGAGTGAAAATTCGCTTTTTTTTCTCCTATAGTTATTTTTTTTATTTGAATTTTATTCAAGTGCCAAGAAAAACGTTATTCTTTATTGGAAAATGTTGCAAATATTACATTGTGTATTTTTATTCTCAACTGAAAATATCCATTCTTCATCAGTTTTCCAAAGCTCTTTAACCTTACTGTGTATTTAGGAAGCATATCTCGCCGGGTGCATAGCAGATATGAGTATGAGAAGTTTTCGATGTGGGGTTAGATCACGCCATCCGTGCAAAATAGTGCGGGACTGGCTATTCTCTATCTATGACAGGGCGAGAGCCTCACATAGGAAGAGCTGTACCCGGGGCCAATGATGTCTTTTAGGACTCAACCTCGAATCGTCAATGCTGTCACTGCAGTCCAGTCACTCAAATTTATTCTTGGGCTTCAGTGACAAACCAGTCACCCAAATTTATCCGTGTGCTTCAGTGACAGGTCCAGTCACTCAAATTTACCCGTGCCTCAGTGGCAGGCCCGGGCACTCAAATTTATCCTTGTGCCTCAGTGGCAGGTCCAGTCAACCAAATTTATCCTTGTGCCTCAGTGACAAACCAGTCACCCATATTTGTCTGTGTACCTCAGTGACAGGTCGAGTCACTCAAATTTATTCGTATGTCTCAGTAACAGGTCCAGTCACCCAAATTTAACAGTGAGTCTTAGTGACAGATCCAGTCACTCAAATTTATCCGTGTGTCTCAGCGACAAATTAAAGTAGTCAGTAGTGATACATTGGAACTGCTTAAAAAAGTTTTAGAGGCTTCTCTTCATTTTGATAATGCTGAACAAATTTATTTTGTGAGACTTCATTTTGTATGGATTAATAAACCTTCTAACTATTCAAAAGATTCCAAGTTTTTCTAGAGGCCCTAATTCATGGAAAATGGAAGATATACTCTTTTTCGTTATAACTTTCAGAATATTACTTAGCATTTCTTTCATACGCATAATTACCAAAAAACCCAATCTAGTGGATCCTCTGATAGCCATTACACTCGTTACGTCACAAATTAATAAAACAAAACAATTTTATTCAATGCATGGAATTACATACTCAAGTATAACATTGAGAAAAGAAATATTTAAGAAATATAAAAAGAAATATAAAAGAGGGATTAATAAAACCGGATGAAGAGTAATAGAAGGGGTTAGTAGAGGACAGACTTGCACTAACAAGCTTATAATCCGATTTTAAACCTGTTGATTTAACCCTAATATATAAAATTCAGTTTATTAATTTCGAAATACCTAAATGTGTATTTGTTAATTCCTTCATGGATCAAATTTTTCTAAACCTAATTATTATTTAAAATCCATAAATACTTTTTAAATTTTCACATTAATAATTTTAGTGCGTTCATTTGCATTAAAAATTCATTCATATTTCATCTTAATAAGTGAATTAATTGCATGTGAATGAATTTTATTTTATTATTTTTGCAGTAGTTAGCACTCGAAAGACTATAAGTAGCACTAATTAACTCAATAGAACTTTTTTTCTCAAAACATGAGCTACGCATTCGCTCCTTTATGGCAAACATTCGTTGACATTGCTTATTTTTCATATCATTTATTTATATTGATTAATTTGCATTTCATTAGCATTATTTTAGAAATACTTGATTGCTCTTTATTTTCAGAGTGATTAATTAAAATTTAATTATTCTTTCTATAAGACAGTTTGATTATTATTTATTTTATTTTTTCTTATTTGACTTTTACTATTTTTATTACTGATTTTAAAACAGCATACTAAATATTATTCAAAATTTATTACTTTATAATTTTTAGATCTTTTTCATTATGAAACTAAGGTAAAATAATAAAGTAAATTTCATTTTCATGATTTGTGTGACATTATTATATTTTTATTGATCAAATTTGGTTTTCATTTTATATCTGCCTTATTGTAAGAGGTTCGTGCTGAGTTGGTATTCATTAATTTATTGCACCATCTTAATATCGAAATATATTGCATATTATTTGCTTTTAGAGTAATATGACAGCTGAATTAAGTTCTTAGGCGTCAATTTTCTGAGGCAATAGTTACGCTTCAATGCTTATGAGTATGACTATAAAATCACGAAATTGATTTTTTTTCAATGATGATAGGAACTGGGTTACTTAATTGGGCATAGTTTAAATATTTGTAAATTAAAAATGAAATACTTGTTTCTAAATGTAAAGAAAACAGGGTTTCTTAAACAAAGCAAAACTCCGTTCCCATTTTAGAGATTAACATTGTATAAGAAAAATATATTTAAAAAAATTGAATTACCAGGTTTTGTGACAAAAAAAAAATATTAAAAACTAAGATTATTATGGATCTAATAGCAAAAAAATTTAAAATATAAATGTATTGGATATATGAAATTTGTAGTTTAGGTAATAGAATGGGGAATTTAGGTAATAGAATGGGGAATTTAGGTAATAGAATGGGTATATTCATGAAATTTATTTGTATTTATTGATATTTTATATTTTATGAATATATTGATATGTATGAAATTTGTGGTTGATGTGGAAAATGACTTCTATATAAATTCTTTCCTTGATACATTCATCTTTTGAAAGATCAATATTTATTTAAAATATAATTCTGCAGATGGAAGAATTGGTAAAGAATTTTTTTAATATTGTTGCGATTTCAAAACAAGAAATTAGAATGAAAAAATTTAAGTAATTATCATTTTAACATTAAAAATCTAATTATGTGAAAAGCATTTTCAGTGCCTCCAGTGAAACTTTCCTCATTTTTCTTTTAACTATAATTTCTGGTTCGATATTTTTGTTTTTCCAACATAATGCGATTCGGAATTGAACATTAATTATAATTTCTAAAAACATGATAAAAGGAAACCTAGATTCAGATGTGTTCACAAAAATTAAACAACGGAAATCGACATGTATAAGGCCTTTGTCTTATACTTTACTTTGACATAAACTCATAATTTTTTTGAATAAATCTTATTTCCAAACCAAATTTCTGAATCATTAAATAACTTCCAAATGAAATAATGCTATAAATGGTCTAAGGTGTTATTTTATGTTTTTCAATTAATTAATGAGTTGCTGAATACATTTTGATTGATAGGTTTCTTACTAATGTTACTAAACAAAATATTTTTTGTACGGTAAAATTTTAAATAGAAAGTAACAATTTTCTACGATCCAAACAAGTTTCATTTTCATTTTCTTTCAAACTTTATATTCTTTTGATTGTTTTTAATAATCATCTGAACATTTCAATTTCAGTTTAATTATTGAAACTTTTAAACAATGTAATATCATCTTAAATATGTTTTATTTTTTAATCAATTTTTTTACAAAATATATATTAGTAATTTAATGAAACGTGAGATTAATACCATCCAATTCAATCAACTCATCTGTAAGAAACATGTTTAGAAATGAAAAAATTATTTAGAGAATAATATTTTATCGTTCTCTATAATATGGTTCGATATGCATCTAACAAAATGGCATTATATGAATGGTATATTTAACACAAAATAATAGCTTTATTTTATCTTTTCTAAACAAAAATAAGAATAAACGTTTTGAAAGTGATAACGATTCACTGGTGAGTTTTTTGTCACCAGTAAATAATATTAATAGAAAAATACAAAGTAAAGTTAGTGGCATCAATTTTACAGTTAATTAAAACAAAAAGGTATTTTATCATTTCTGAAAAATCATAAACAAAAACATCAGCTAATAATTCATTGATTATTATTTTAATTATCTACTAAAATTATCTCCAAAATATTTATTAAATAAAAATAAAATTATCTACCACTTCAATATTATCTACAAAACAGTTATTATGGTCTTGCAAGAGAAAAAAATTGTGATAAAAATTATGAACATAATTCAAATAATTTAATTAATGATGCCATTTCTAAGAAAAAGCTGAACAAAAATGTTTTTCGACAACGTGTATCAACGATACTTTATCATAATAAATTGATATATTTTCCAAAAGATCAAAAGTAAAAGGAATATTTTTATTTTTAAAAAAAAGTCTATCAGCAGAAATCTATAGAACCAAAGTTCAAACTGTGAAATGGAATTTCAAACCAATATAAACTGAGCGAAAAATAAAGAAGAAAAAATAGAGACAGAAAAATCTGGAGAGATAGCAGCAAAAATGCTATCTACTTTCTTGTCACGCTGTCTGAACACACGTCAAATGGTCAAACGTATTCGCTTTATAAGGTCATAACGCCTAAAAAGATAAACAGGTTAAGTTGTCAAACCAACACACATGGAGACGATAGAGGAACACAATTTTTCTGAAGGCTACGATTTGTTTTTCTACTTTCCTTTTGAACGTCCGAAAAGTATTATCTACTAAGATTTTGCTTAGAAGTATTGGAAATGTGGCCTTCTATTAAATTTGATTAAATTCTGATAAAACATATGACCGTAAAAATGTATTACACGAAGGCTTTCATTCCATTGATTATGTGAAGTTTGCGTTTCTCAATAGATTTTTTTATAATTTAGCTGCCTCAATAGATATTTAAGATATTTAAAAGCAATAAAATAATAAATAATAATAATAAAACCCGAATAGGTTGTATAGATATCTTTTCCAGAATAATTTGAATGTCTTTTTAATAATCTGAAGTGTTCTAGCTTCTTAGATTTTAAAATAGACTTTGTTTTTATTATATATAATGTAGAATTATAGATTGTGTATAAAGTTTCTGTAATACACAATGAATGAAATGAAATCGGAAACAGTAGTATTTTTAATAAAAATATATGATTTATTTTTTATTTAAAGTAAAATTCTCTAAAATAATACTTGATGTTTTGATTAACTTTACCTACTATCGTAGTTTTTTTTTTTTTTTTTTCATTTCTATTTAAAAAGCGAGAAAACTACATTGGTTTCCAATATATTTGGATGAAGTAATTTACAAGCACAATAAATAAAAGTATTTTCTGAATACGGAATATTTCACTGTGATTGAATTACGGGAAACAAGATATCTTAAAACCATTTCTATAAATTTTCATGAAATTTTTATGCATATATCCAAATCCTTTGAGGGTTGATAGACCACTTATTTTAAGATAATTTCATCTAACTATGTTTTACGGATACTTTGAATTCAGAATATAGCAAAATTTTGACAAAAAATCATTAGCTTTGATTTCAGTTGCTCATAAAACTTAAATTTGCTAAAATAATTTTTATCTTGTGGACTGTTACTTTTTATGTCTTTTGAGCTATATATAAGTAAAATAAAAATTAAATATTTTCCTTTTTTTAAGGTACTCAGTTTGTCCGAATAATGAAAATTTTGCTATATTTCCGTGAAATGATCAGTTTTTATTTTTCAAAAACTAAAGGTAACAAGTGCATATTTTGTCTTCTAATAATTAAGTTACAAGTATGTTTTAGCTATTTAGTACAATAAATAAGGATTTTGTATCCTTCTTTAAAAATTCTTCTCCAATCCTAGTTGAATACCTTAAACTACAAATATAGAGCGATTTTTTTATAAAATGCTCTTACTTAGTTATTTGATAAAACTGAAAACATAAAATTAATTTACTTTATCTCTTACTAAATAAGATACATGCAAATTTAAGATTGTGTTACGAAACGGAATCGTAAAGTTAGTTTAATTGTATTAAAGTCCTGCTTCAAAGCAACATGGAGCTATTTTAGGACGGACCTCATAATTTTGAATTGTGGTCAGATAACAAGGAAGACATCAGGGCTGGAGCCCCCCCCATTCACACCACACAAGCGAAAGAAAGAACCAAAAAGAAAAATCTTACATATGTTGAATTTATAATCGAAGAAATTTATTAATTTTATTTTAATTGAACACAGCAAAAGCGGACGATAGAGTACTTTGATGAATGTTTTTCATTTACAGCATAGCATTAAAATTATTATCACAGATTGTGAATCCATAGTTTTGAATGATATTTTAAACTATTGAAAACGAAGAAAGAAATTACATGCAAAAAAAATTAATAGGTAACCTTTTGAGTTTTTATATTAACAAAAAATCAGTTTTGTCAGATAATAATTTTGAAAGATCAGCATCGATTTCATTGTATTATCATTCATGGAAGTCGAAAATATCTCGCAACGCCTGGAATGTTTATTTCCAAAATCCAATTTCGATATTCAGACAGCCTATCTAATTATTCTTTGCTTTCTTTTAATTAAAATAAAGAAGAGGTGATCTAATTAGATTCAAGGTTTGATACAGCTGGACAGAAAAAGAAACCTGCAGGTGAAATGCTAGTGCATGACAGTGAAGATGTTAAGTCTACTTTCATGTCCGATTTTTTTAGACGCCTATTTCAAGCATAATGATTTGTTTTAAATCTTCTTTTCTCTCATGGATTGGAAATTTCAGTGAAACATCTTCTCAGTATTTTGTAGTTCAATAATGAGTTAAGTAAAGAATTGAATTATGCTGAAAATTGTTCCATAAAACAGGGTGTAGCATTCGCAAGTCGTTTGTTTACATTTGATTGTTACCATTCGTCAATAAGAAATGCAAAATATTTTGATGCTACGCATGTTAGAGTTACTTATCTACATATATTGTCAACTATTCTAAGAACATCGTATATCGTGTTATGAACAAAAACATCATATGTTTGCTATATAAATCAGTCGATAAGTATGTCATTTTTCTAAAATGATTTATAAAATTCGCATTTCTTAAAAATTTTGCTACTTTCCATTGAAGTTTAGTTTAGTTATATTTATGTTTCGTTTTAAACCAACGTTATTGCTATTTTGGGAAGGATCTTGTAATTTTGAACTGTGGTTAGACGACGGACGACACCAGAGCTGGCATTCCACAACAGAGAAAGAAAGTGTGACCTGGATGGATTTAATATGCACCAGACCCTATTACACGACAGATCATCGGTTGAATCAAGTCACAAATCTGAAACCATCTGGCTCGGAAGCAGAGAACGCCGGTCATTTATCTCAGATTGGTTGGTTTATTGGATTTTTATTGGTGCAAGTGCCATATCTTGGTTAAACTGTGCCATTTTTCCTATTAGAACTAAATATGATTACATGAATACATGCATCATATGTTTGTTTATTTAATATAAACTGAATAATTTTTTATAATAATTATTATAATTTGTCCATGTGTTAAATTTTATTCCGATTTACAGTAAAAGAAAACTGCATCTCCAAATTTTAATCAATTAGTTTGTGAAAAAAGAACAAATAAATTAATGATACCATATAAAGATTTTCGAAAAGACCCAAAATCTATACGCTCATCAAAGTTTTTTTGTATAATAAGTTTTTCTCACAAATCGTATTTTCATAACTAACCTTATTTTTAAAAATTATCGTTCGAGAGCTTCGTTTTATTTTTGTGATTGACATCATTGAATATTTAAGTAACGATAGTCTGCATATTTTTCAAACAAACAAGTCTGCATATTCTTCTCATCTTTTAAGATGGACCCAGTACAATGAATAATCTTAACAATGCATCTTTTTTTAAACATTTACAAAATTATTAATATAATTCATTTTATTAATTCTAATTATCTTCCTTTTGCAATTATCAAAATGACAATATTATTATATAATATTTCATTTATATTCTCGCTTATAGTTAATTGTTTTAATATAACAAATTTTAATTAAAAATTCATGAAAATCTTACATTAGCTTTAAGTTGTCATTCGCCTTTATATAAAATAAAGAATTTTGACTAATACAATTAATTAGAAACTTAAAACTTTTAATGAGCAGTATAAAATTAAAATTGGGAAATAGCACATTTATTACTAAGCAAAAAAATTTAATGAATTAATTAGTTCTAACTAAATTAGTTACTTATCTGATATACTAAATAGTTACGTTATCTGATACTTATTGTCATGTCATTTAATTTTCTTTTTATCTTGGAAGATATATATAACATTCTATCTTTAAGTTACTTAAAATTTTTAACTATTATATAATTAGAAAATCTTATAATTTATTTACATTCGTTTTTTAAATAGCATAATTCTTATAAGAAAATGTTCCAGGAAGTAAAAGAAGTATCTTTAATTCTTACTAAAAGTTTGTTGATCCTGAATATTTTAATTGAATAATTCATCAATAAAACAGTTAAAAGCAAAATTTTTGCTGTGTCTATCGTTAGGTATAGTTTTCTTACAGATAAATATTAAGTATTGGGGAGATATCCATTACATTTATTGGCATATTTTCAAAAAAATATGTAATATGGTAAGTGGATGTTGATGAGTTTACTGAGTAAAACAATCTACAAAAACTCAGATGGAAACTCTATGACTTGTTTGTTTTAACCTTTAACCGTTACTAAAGGAACGAGCTCATATTTGAAAAGTAAACAATGTTAACTTTGCTTGCTACTATGGATGTATTGTACAGCAGTTGTAAAAATAATCATAATTTAAAAGGAGTGATATATAAATTTAATATAAATCAGAATGGAATAAAATTTATTGATCTTGAAAAAACAAATTTCTTATGAACTTAGATGGTTTAATATATAAATGAACTTAAAAAAATATTTTAAAAAAGTTAAATAAAAATTTTAAAATGCAAAAAAAATGAGTAAGAAGTATTAATTATTAAAATAAAAATAAAGAAAGCAGTTTTCTTGAGCATAAAAGTTATGATCATCCATATATAAATACAAACACGCTGAGAAACTAGAATCATGTTATTTCTATTTCAATGAAAAAAATTAATTTATTAGCTGAAACAGTCATCTTTCGAATTTGTCTTTTGATAATATTTAAAATATTTTTTCAAGAGGAAATATTTGAAAATTGTTCGGAAATAATTATATTTTAGAATACTTGCATAAAGCAGATCTGAAAAACATCCATGAAAAAATATATACCAGTTAAATGGAAACTTTTAAAAAATTCTTATTATTTTTATAAACTTTAATTCAAAAGTTTATAAAAATTATCAGAATTTTTTTTCATTACTAAGAAGAAATTTGATGTAAACATCTTGCAGCTTACAAATTTATGAAGTATGCTTGATGATTTGCTTAAGATTTGCAAGTAGCTTAAGAAATATATTTTCTAGTTCCTGGAATAAAAAATAAGCCTCATTTTCATCCATGTATTAAATATCGGGATTCCAATAATAAATAACATGATTTTTTTTTCACAATGTGAAGCACTAAAAAAAATATAAAATATTTCTAAATGAATAGATTATTTATTCTCTAGTTCAGGAACAGCAGAATATATAAAAAAAATTGTAACAAATTTGAGTAAAAAAATGTGCGTTAGATTTTAATTAATGAAGCATTTGCAAGAAAATTCTCACAAAGTTTAGAATCTGAGAATCTAAGTATGTAAAATAGCATGAAAAAGTTGTGTAAAGAAATAAAGCAGTGTGACTTCCCAAAAAAATGAATTGGAATGAATATTTTAATAGTTTTATAAAGAAACCTATTTAAATGTTCGTTTTAATAAAAAAAATAATTGTGCAGAAAAATCGACTTTTTAACTTAATCACATACTTAAATTAGTAGGGTACAAGTCTCGTTTTATCACATAATATCAAAAAAAAACACCTTTTAGTTATATGAAAGGGGACTCTATTACTACTGAACACTTTTTAAAGCAAAACTTGTGGTTATGCACTGAAATTATTGCTTTTTTTTCTTAACTAATCAGTAACAAAAATATGTAATTTTTAATATTTTGAAACATTGGATTAATACTATCGATAGTGCTATTAAATGCTATATATTAGCTCTGAAAGAGTGAAAATTCTTAATATTTCTGTTGATAGAGTGCATGAAAACACTCTTAAAGAAAGATAAATAACAATCGGTTGTGGTAATATTAAATAATATTTTTAAAAAATAAATATTTATGCCCTTCTCTAAAAGGGCACAAATAAGAAAATATTTATTTGTATAGTATAATGTATCAGCTCTTAAACAAAGGCAGAGTATTGTACTGATACAATACATGTTAGTACCATACGTCAAACAGATAAAATAACTTATTAATAAAGAAAAAGAGAAAAAAAATTAAAATCATCTGTTTGCACACTATAAGTAAAGTCATAAAATGGCAGAAAACTCTACAAGTGTAGTGGTTTCCGTTTAAGTAAGTATGAACACATAAAAGTTCCGAAAATCTATTACTGGTAAAACCTTATGTACCAACCCCAGGTAGCACATTCTGTTGCACTATATTGTACGATATTATATGATATTAAACAGTATTCCACAATATCAAACAACATTGTGAATATTGACCAATGTTATACAATATTGTACAATATTTGTATGGTACTAGCGACCAGTAAGAAAATACAAAAACATGAATAGTACTGCAGCAAGCGCTAAATTTCTTCGACAGATATAAATAAACATCTTCCTTTACAAAATTGCTATCCTTATAGAAGAACAAAGGTTTAATTGAATACATTTATTTTGGTTCCTAATTGAAATATAATACAATCAATAACTTCTCTAAAAGGGCATAACGGAATTCTAAATCTAGAGTATTTCACAGATTCTAGATTCTAATTATATGAAAATTATCGGCACTATTAGATTAATTTCTTTCAGGATATTAGGGAAAAAAATTGAATTCTGTAAAAACACAGAAAAAAATAAAAGACGTTATAACATTATGCCTCTTTCCACCCTATTCCACTCAAATCTTTACTTATTTTCTGCAAAAGGCATTGCTAAAACTCCATGCATTAAATTGGGGAAAAACCTTCTATTTATCATTGAGAATTAAGAACCTCACCAACAGCTTCTTGCACTGATTCGCCATACAACAGTTATAATATTAAGCCCCCACCATATTCCACTCAAATCTAAATTTATTTTCTACGATACCTTCAAAAGGCATTACTAAAACTCCATACATTAAATAGGAGAAAAAAAACGAAGCACTTCTTTTTTTCATTGAGAGTTAAGAGCCTCACCAGCAGCTTCTTGCGCTGATTCGCCATATAACCATTATAATATTTTATCCTCCATATTCCACTCTAAATTATTTTTCTACGATACTTTCAAACGGTATTACTAAAATTCCATACGTTAAATAGGAGGAAAAAAAATGAAGCACTCCTTTTTCTCATTGAGAGTTAAAAGCCTCACCAGCAGCTTCTTGCGCTGATTCGCCATATAATAGTTATAATATCATACCTCCCATCATTATATTCCACTCAAATCTAAATTAAATTTCGACGATACCTTCAAAAGGCATTACTAAAACTCCAAGCATTAAATAGGAAAAGAAAAACATTTATTTTTCACTGAGAATTAAGAACCACGCAACAGCATCTTGCCCTGATTCGCCATATAACGGTCATGATATTATGCCTTCCACCATATTCCACTCAAATTTAAATTTATTTTCTACGGTACCTTCAAAAGGCATTACTAAAACTCCATACATTAAATAGGAGGAAAAAAGAAAGCACTTCTTTTTCTCATTGAGAGTTAAAAACCTCTGCAGCAGCTTCTTGCACTGATTCGCCATATGTGACTCGATCGCATTGACATAAAAATGGCTCTAAGCAGTAGATGACTTTGTATCCTCCAGAGAATACCATCTCTTTTACAATGATCAACTAAAAGTTGAAAGCGGGAAGTGCGGGGCGTAACAGCCCCGGCAACTGGGGCGGCGTCTGCCAGTAATCGCTTTTCAGGGCTTGCGCTCCCCGATGGCTTTATCATTAGAAGACGGACCGGCGACATACAAGATCATCTCGTGCCGAACGTTTTGGCTTGGAGAAGCAGAGGGGAAAAAATTGGAACACAGCGATGTAAAAATGCTGGGGAAAAATAAGGAAAAAAAGAAACGTATAGGGAAAAAATAATAAACAAATATACGAATAGAAGAAAATGGAAGATTTAAAGAAAAAGTGTGCTAGTGGTAGGAGTCTATACTTACATTTTGCTCTGGAAATTAAATGAGGTAAAAAATAGCCGGTACATTAAATTTTTATTGATATTGTTTTAGAGAATAGATGTTTAACTCAAAAAAGAGGCTACGATATAATATCACTAATGATACGCAATGCGTAATGTGAAAACTTAAACATTCGAAAATAAGTATTCCAAAGATGATATTTTTAGAACAAAAAGAAGTATTTTGTATTTAAGATTTCATATTGATTCTGATACACGGGGTCGCATGAAATGAAATTATGCTTTATAAGTGGTGTGTTATAAATAGAAGAAGACTGAAATAAAAAATATCAATGTCAGTTGCTAGACAAGAGGGCCCAATCGCCTTAAGCTTTTGCGGAACATTTCTAAACATACACTTGCAATTAACGTAAATATGAAATTTGCAAAGAATAAAATCAAATGAGTGGACGGTTTTTCAATCTGCTGAGTTGGTAAGCATCAAAACGAAGGTTGGTAAATCGTTAATCATAACCAAAAAGGAATTTAATGCCTAAAATCCAATAAGAAATATTATATATACCAAAAGTATTATGTCACGTATATTATATTGTTACGAACCTGTAATTTTGATTTTTCGCACTAATAATGTCATCGTAAAGAAGACTGATTTACAGTCATCTGTATTGGAAGGCGCCCGGGTGTCACATCAAAGATCCCAAAGCTTGGCGAAAAACTTAATGACTTTGGCTACAAAATGGGTAATACCCAAAGCTTCGAGAATTTACCTTATCCGTCCATTAGGGATCAAAAATGCCCTTGATTAGTCCAGAAGATTATAACCCAGCCTCCTGCTGCTATATAAGGCCAGCAATCCGAAGCTTCAGCAGTGTTTGGACGTGTTCAATCGAGAAGACCTGAATTGAGAGATATTGGATAAGAGTACTGAACGGAGTCTCCGAGGGAATACTGAAGAGTCGGATGAGTTCTGGATTTATGTACGCCTTATTCTGTCTAAGCCTGTGTCGTGTGTCGTTGTCAAGAACGGATCAGTCCTAAACTGAGAAGTAGTCCCGTTACTTGAAGTAGTGAGTAGGCAACTAAAACAAGAAAGTACAGAGGAGTACTTTCAGCAATTTGGAGATACCTATGTGAGCGTAGACAGAATACCAGAAAGGTTCCCTCTCCTGCTTAATCCTTTCTAGCAGCTTTGTGTGCTGTGGATGTTGTCGATACTGAATTTCTGTCGGTGTATTACTATATCTATTGTGGGCTGCTGCAGTGTGCTGCCCTGTGTTTTCGTCTCAGCTGTATATAGTTGTCTTCTGTACATACCTTCTGCGCTGTAAATATATGTCGTCTTTATGCTCTCTTGACTTCGTCCTTTAAATAAGCGCGTCGTCTGTGTTGTGTCTTCGATTCAAGGACTGATCATTGTGTGTGTTCACCTTCTCACGCCATACACCCCATTATACAAGTAAACTAACCCGACTGTTACGATTAAGAAAGATAGGAAAGGTAACAATAAAAAGCAATATCAAAGATACTCGATTAAGGATAATATACCAAGGATATTAAACTAACAATGCAATATCAAAGAAACTATACGAATACCAAGAATATCACGCTAAGGTTATAATACCAAGGATATTTCACCAAGGGTTCTAAAAGTTCTTTATTTTCATTCAGTGATCATTTAAATACTGTTGAATAGGAAAAGACAACATTTTCTGTTTAAATTCAGAATAACACAGCTTTAAGCCGTTTAAAAAAATTTTTCATCTTTATGTGCATCAACATTCCTCAACATACCAACATTTTTACTCCTTCATACATAAAACATAGAGAAAGAATTGTAATCCTCTAAAAATTTGAACTCTATATTTCGACGAGTGTCCAATTTTTAGACTTCTGTGAGACTGAAAAGTTAATTTCTGGCGTTACATTTGTCTGTCTAAGACTATGACTAAAAACGCTTTAAGTTAGAAGGCTAGAATTTAGAAATTTTAAAAATGTAACATTCTATTAAAATTTGAACGAAATTTATCATAGGAAATTGTCTTTTCGTCAACTATAAAATTAATAGATAACATTTAATGCAGATATAAAATCTCTAAAATATAGATTTCTATCATATTTTGAGCCAAACAGTCGGTTAATTGAATATTTGTAAGCTGGAAAGAACAGTAATTCCAAAAAATAATAAATTAATGAAATTTAGTACGTTATCTTGTGTCTACAACTGTAGTTTTGTGTCAAATTTCAGTAACAATTGACAGGAAAAATGTTTCCAAAAAACAAAATCTCATAGATTTAATAAAGATGTTATATTTAAGATAAATATCTAAATTTCGTAAATATCTTTCGCCAATGTCATATAATGTAGTGGTCTTACATTAGATATGTAAGTTAATCTGGAGGAGCATGGCTTTGGGCCTTTATTGCAAAATATGAAATAAATGCTTGGAAGGCCACTTCTTTTGTTTTTAATGAAAATTATTTATATATTCCCCATATATTAGAAGAACAACATGCTTTAAATTTACAAGAAAATAGTTTAATTTATGAAAAAACCCAATAAATCATTATATTGTCACGTTGATAGAACTGAAGAAGACACAGAAAGTAGAGTTAAATCAATTTATTTACTCAACTCTGAACTAAGAACACTGTGACTGAAAGATACTCTGCTTTTATACAAGTAGGGAAAGTTCCAGATTGCCATTCTGAAGACAGTAAGAAAAGTCCAGAGCTCTTATCTGGTAACTTAAAGAAAAGTCCACAATCTTCTGGAACACGAAATAAAAGAAAATACTTAAACAAATTTTAAGTCTACTGGGATTCGAATACATGATCGCATGGCTACGAGACCAGTGTCATAGCCCTTCAGCTATGCAGACTTGGCAATGTTTTGCTTCAAAGCGCCAACATTGGTTTTTTTCAATTTCCCTTGGGAAAATTTATGTATTTTACATGCTATCTGCCGTCTGCAGACTATTTCCAAATAGACAAGCAAATGATGCACACTTATTCGCAAAATATTTGAAAAGCCTCTACGGCTATTATTTCTTACTGTTTGACGTATGCGCAATAAGTTACTTGAGTGCCCCTTTAAGGTATGTTTTTTTTCCCAGTAAATACTTATTTTGCAATATCTCTTGAGGGATTTTAGAATTTATAAATGGATCCATATCATTAAAGTAGGTTCAAATGTATGTTTCTGTCGACACATTTGAGTCAAATAGACAACCAAAATACTAAATATATTGCTCAAATTCATGATGTCTAGCATTATTGCATAATCTATAGAAACATAAAGACAAATATTGCAGACATTCTCAGACAATTGGCATGCATTTGAATTTTCAGGAAAACTTATATTAACTTAATATTTCCTTATGAAATCCGCAGAACTCATAAACACAATCAGCAATATTTTATATTAATCTATACTAATAATTTACTATAATGCCAATAGCAAGAGTCAGTTTATGCATTTTTGATAATTTCATGGACCAAACATAATTTGCGATGTAATAGTTCGTTAAAAGATCTTTTATTCATTTTAGCTCTTTGACGAACTAATTTAAACAGCCATTTTTATTAATTTAACCTTAACTAAATCCACTTTTAAAATTAATTCTTTTTCTTTCCGCTTAAATTCAATGCTAAAAGCTTTTTTTTTTTTGCTTAAAGTACAAGTTGTGTAAAGTTTTAATTTTCCCCACACCTTTAAAAATCTAATTACCACGATTTTAACTGTCTCAAATAATTTTTCGCATTCTATTAACTTCATAAGTCTCAAACAAATACTGAACTCGTATTTTTCAGGAAAAATTCAAGTTCGATGCATAAATTAGTCTCATTGTTTTAACTGTCTCCTTTTGTCTTAGATCTCTCCCTGAATTTTTATTTTATATATTTAACTATAAAAATAAAAATATTTGACTACTTTTAGTAAAAGTCTGTTTTACAATAAAAAAGTTGGTTATTTTTCTCAGGACGAAACTTTGCTGTTGTTTCTTATGACACTTGTCATAGTAAAGTCCGTGGGCGAAGTCAGCGATTTCGATTTTAAGCCGAGATTGGCATCTTGTGCTTCAGTAGCACCATCTAGAGGCAAGACTAGGGCTTAGTTATTAAAGTGTCGCACCCCCTTTTTTACGGGGTGTACTTTATTCACACATTTCATTTACTCATTCACAGATCGTAATTTAGACCTGAAATAGAGAACGATCATATCTGAACCATTACTCTCTGGGGTATTGTCTCTAACTGAAGGACTTAGTCAGGACAGATTTATACGTGCACCAGCCATCGTATACACGGAGAGTTGTATTCGAGGTTTGAACTTACACTTCAAAGGGCATGATCCTATACCCTACCAACCAGGTTAACCAAGCCTTAAAGTACAATCAAGTGACGTAGCCTTTAAGATGAAAATCGGTAGTTAAATCGTATAAGGAGAAATATCAATACCTTAAGCAATAAAATGAAAGAATCATTCAATTCAATTATTCAAATTATGGCTTTGAATGAATAAAATACCTTTATCTTTAATTAATGAATCCAGTAATTGAATTTCCTTAATAAATGGATAAAATATTTCTAATTTCTTAACATCAATGATATATCCAACTTTCCGAACAATTTATAAGAAAACATTAATTAATTTAAATATAGAAAATATTCATTGATTAAATAAGTATGCTTAAGAAATTTCATTTGAATGGAAAATAAAGCAAATTACCCATCTTCTGTAAAATCGGATTAAATAAATATTTAAAACTTCATATTTGCAAACCGAAGTCACATTTATGAATACTTATTATATTTACAGATTTCCAGAAACGATACAGAATTGTGTATTTTTCTCTTAAGAAAGCACGAATTGAAGAATTTTTAATCAACCCCTTATTTGAGAATGCATTAGTTGAGCTAATATTTATTCCTTGAGTAAACTGACCCCTTTTCTATCACATGAGTTATGTCATACAGTATTTCCAAATTTTCCATCACTCGACATTTCATACAGCCTTTAAAGAATAATACCAGTTTTCTTCTGCGCAGAGCTCAGACCAGAAAACGCTTTATACGTTCCAGAAAAAATAAGACTCCTAGTAAGCAAACAGCCATAATAAAATGAAATAAGACGCTAAAGAAAATCGTTACAGGGGCGGTAAATTACACAACTACAGAAGAAATATTTTTCTAGTCTTTCAGTACTTATTTTTTTGGAGATATTTCCAATAGAACGTCACAAATAAATTACAGCTATAAAAGGCATAAACAGCGAAATTTCGTATATTTGCGTTTTATACTTCTGTGATAATTCTTTAAAGTTTTCTAAAAAATTGGATTTCTTATTCTTTTTTTTAAATCTAAAATATTTCAAAGTTGGCATGAGTTTTCTCAAAGTTTTAATGCCATCTTATTTTCTTTCGAAAATCGATATCGATTTCAAAATTGTATTAGAATTAATCATGGATATCGATTATAAAATTGTGTTGCTATCGACTAAACATAAAGATTTTAAAATTGTATTGGTATCGATTAAACATATTGATTATAAAATTGTATTGGTATCGTTTAAACATATTGATTATAAAATTGTATTCAAATCAATATAGATGCCGTTAATAAAATTTCATGGAAATCGATTATAGATATCTATTTTAAAATGGGATTAGAGCCAATTATAGATATCTATTTTAAAATGGGATTAGAGCCGATTATAGACATGGGATACAAAATCGTATTAGAATCGATCATAGATTGATATCGATTATAAATTTCTCTTAAGTGTAGAGTTTCGTTACATCTTTAAGTGAAAATACTATTCATGCTAATCAGTCTATATTACTCTATTTTCACAATTATTTGAACATTTCCACGCTGTAATCACCATTTTGTCATATGTAGCTTAGTTTTGTTTTAATGGTTTTCAGTATCTGTAATTATTTAAAAGTATTATACCTCGATTTATTTGGTAACTGTTTTAAAATGAAATTTGAAATTGAAATCTTATACACTGATGGAAAAAAATCCCAACACTAGGATGGAGCTGTGCTAGATAAACGAAATTTGGTAAGCGTGTTTATACATCTGAAAGATGACGTCGATTCAAATTTCGAGCTGCGCGAGTAAGTGTGGCGCTAGTAGCGACACTATGAACATGCATGTTTTGCTTTAAATAAGCGCTGTAAGGTTCGTGATCATTATTTACAGTTGAGATTTGACGTAGTGGTTTAATGTTAGTCAAGGATGCCTCTGAGAAGACGAAGAAGCCATTATCAATAGCTCACTGAGTTTGAACGTGGTCGTGTTGTAGGGCAAGGAGAAGGTGGGTTTTCTTTCCGCGATATTGCTGAATGACTTGGCAGGAATGTATCCATTGTGCATGAATATTGGCAGCAGTGGTCAAGGGAAGGTACTGCCTCAAGAAGACCAAGTTCCGGGTGGCCACGTGGTACTACTGAGAGGGAAGACCGTCGTATTCGGCGTATGGCTGTGGCTAATCGTTCTGCGTCTGCAGCTGAAATTCGAGCTGCAGTTGGCACCACAGTGACACAACGAACTGTTACAAATCGATTACTTCAAGGACAGATCTGAGCCAGACGCCCTGTACATTGCATTCCACTGACTCCAAACCACTGCCGTTTGCGACGTGAGTGGTGTCAAGCTAGATCTCATTGGAGGACGGAGTGGAGTTCTGTTGAGTTTTCTGATGAAAGCCGGTTCTGCCTTGGTCGCAGTGATAGCCGTTTGTTGGTTAGAAGGAGGCCAGGTGAACGCCTGCTAGTGACCTGTCTGCGGCCTAGACACACAGGGCCTACTCCTGGAGTTATGGTGTGGGGAGCAATTTCGTATGACAGCAGGAGCACTCTCGTGGTTATCCCACGCACCCTGACTGCAAATTTGTACGTCAGTCTGGTGATACAGCCTGCTGTGCTGCCATTCATGAAAAGCATTCAAGGGGGTGTTTACCAACAGGATAATGCTCGCCCTCATACCGCTGTTGTAACCCAACATGCTCTACAGAGTGTCGACATGTCGCTTTGACCTGCTAGAACACCAGATCTTTCTCCAATCGAGCACGTATGGGACATCATTGGACGACAACTGCAGCGTCATCCATAACCAGCATTAACCGTCTCTGCATTGACCACCCAAGTGCAACAGGCATGGAACTCCATCCCACAAACTGATATCCGACACCTGTATGACACAAAACATGCACGTTTGCATGCGTGCATTCAAAATTCTGGCGGTTACACTGGTTACTAATGTACCAACATTTCTCATTTGAAATGGCTCTACCTATGATCTTGAAATTTTAATCAATTACATATGTTACCTAGACAAATGTATTCCTAAAATTTCATTACTGTACAATAATTTTTTTTTGGTGTTGGGATTTTTTTCCATCGATGTAGTTTAAAATCTTCATAAATGCTTGCTTTGGCGAAAAATTAATGTTTTTATTTATTTTTTTCTTATAAGAAGTATAGAGTAAGTCACTGTCAAAAATTCGAACAAGAGATTTCGACAAATCTCTACATTTCAGTTCTTGAATTCGATAAATGCATTTTCAGCATTAAGCCGAACTGTCTGTTTGTCTGCAATAGTGTCAACTCTTTCTGTCTCTAAACTGAAAATCTGTTTCAGTCAAAAATATGAAATTTTGAGAGTGCAATTGGCTAAATTTGTAGATATCTATCGAATTTTCAGCAAAATACCTACTTCGGAAATTTATCTGTCTAGCTGTTACATTACATGTGAGCCTAAATCATATAACTACAAAACCTAAAATTTACATAAATAAAATTTGGTAGCTAATTTAACATTTAAAATTATAGAATGCATCTAATTTTGAACCAAGTCTGCCCTAGACTTTTGACCGTCTGATTCTATCATGGCATATATGTAAATCCAATAGCTCATAAACTCAATGATTTAAATAAATGATATTCTGCTTGTTGTAAGTAAAATTGTAGTTCCACGTCGAATTTGGATTTTATTCAAAGGCAAAAATTCGCTTGGTAAAAGTATTAGACCTATCCAAAAATCTATATTTCATAACTATTGTTCATTGAAGTCCTGCTTGACGTTTTCCGAAATTTCATTACTTTACGCGGAGGAGGGGGTTAATCATTAACTGGAGAGCATGTTTCAAAGTTCCGAGGGGAACTAGACCCGCTGCTTTTCCAAATGTTTTCATTTTCTACCATTCAATTCAGGAGTAGAAATGATGTACCATTTTGTCATTTCATAAAGTTATACATATAACTTGTTACCTCTAATAATTCATGATATTATATAATAAGCATTATGAAATGAAATGGTTTGTTGAAATTTAGTGTGTAATCTTTATTCTAAAGCCTGTTAATCCGGCTGCCTGATTTCCAGAAAGTGAGGAGATATGCTGTATACCATTTAGTACGCATATTTAACATATAAAGCACATATATTCTTCAGTTTTGAAGATAAAGAATTCAAAATTATGAATATCTGTTTGTATGCATTTCCATAAATTAACAAACACGATAATCAAAGAAATGAATTAATTAAAAAAAGGAAATTATTGCTGCATGATCTTATGATTACAGCGGTGTTTCTTTGACAAATTTTGGTTTCCCTTGATTGGAAGAATGGCGCCAAAAATACACAGAAAATAGGATTTCTGGTATTTTTTAAGAAGCATAACTCAGCGATTAATCTCGAAAGTCGCAAATAAAGTATTTCTTTCTTCGCCTGTAGCAACCAACTAATAAAATAAGTACATTTACAAGAGTATATAGGAGAAAGGTTTGAGAGGATCACTTCGACTGGTTCCGTTAGAATATGTGATTACAAACAGAAAAAGATATGTCTCTCAGTAAATTGGGAAAATGATATAGATGATATAAATGATATAGATGTACAAGCTTGAGGGTACAATTCAATTAATGAAAAAAATTATTACTTGCAGTCAGTTCTTATAGGATTTGCCTTTTGAAACAATACAATATTCGCTTGTTATTATTATGTTTGCTGAATAGCTATTGAAAACGTATTAAATTTCTCATTATTTCTAGGATATCTTTTGGTTTGATATAATTTATTGTCAAAGAGATTTCTGTCCTTTATCCAAAATCCATTTCCCATCGTAAAACTGTACTGTATTCTATATGTCTCATTTCCATTACAGTTAGTTTAGCCGTTTTAGAAATACTCAATGTATACATTAACACACGGAGTTAATTTTTTCGTTATATATATATATATATATATATATTAGGAATATAAGCTAATTTTAAAAGTATAAAGGAATACAATATAAGTAAAAAGGAATACAATACAATCAAGTTATTCTGTTTCTATTGTTGTACTTGACTTATATTGTTAATTTATTTAGATTCATCTGTATTTTAATTTTAGTCGCATTAGCGCTCACTAAATACAATGATAGTTTTTATTTTTTTAAAGATATTTTAAACATGTTCGAATCCGAAATAATTTTTAGTTTCGTTTCGTTTCCTAAATTATTTTAATTTAGTTTTGTATCCTAATTAGGTGTAATTTTTATTTTCCTTTCACTTTTATTTAAAAAACGGAGAAAGAAACATCTAAATAATTCAAAAGGCATATCACAAAAATGGGAAAAAAATTATTTACTCGCTTTTATAAGAACATATTGTTGATTGTATTTGTTAATAATACCTTTATGGAATTTGTTTCCACGGAATGCGAAAATTTCCTGACAGTTGCCATTTCTTACAAAAGCGAATTGCTTTCGTTTATTGCAAGTACAAAGAATTAATTTTGATACAAAACACTCGTAATTCCTAGAAACATGTTTCCCTGTTTTTATCTGATAATAAAGTAGTTCCAAGAGCTTAATTCCAACGAAGTGGAATGAATCTCCGAAGTTACTTAATCAGAAAGAACAATTACAAAAAGATTAAATCTTCTTCAATATAAAATAAACTAACTAATTATAAATGATTAATTTAGCTTTGATATTTAAATAGTGTGAAATTAAATGTATTGAAATAGTTGGTAAAAGTTACATAGTCTTTTTTAAAAACATATAATTTTTCTGCAAAAACAAATTTTTAGCATTTATTACTAAAGTCGCAAAATATAGTTTTTGATAAAAATAAAGCATTACTAATTCCCAGAAATGTCTTTCTCCCATTTCTTTATTCGGATTACAGTGGGTTTCGAATGTGTACTTTCAACGAAATGTTATTAATTCAGCAACAAGGGCTATTATAAATAATAAAATGTGAGTATTTATAATTATAAAAATACGGTAAATGTAATTTATTAACCTTTGTTGCGAACTAATTTGCTTTTTCCAACTCTAACATGTTTCATTTCATTTTATTATAGGAAATCTTGGAAAACAAATGAGCATATTATTTTTATCATTAATGGGCTTTTTAGTGCTATATCGATAACGTTTTGCACTACGAAACTAACATTTCCCTATACACTACGCGATAACACTAATAAGTGGTCATCGCACATCATTGACCCATGAATTTAAATAGAAGTCGATATTATATATATATATATAGATGTATAGATATATATACATACACAGGAATTAACCAATTTCTAATAATAATTTTTAATGATATTTTTAATAATTTTTGTTTAATTTTTGCCATTTTCAAACATATGTTTTAGAAATGTAATTAATGCTGACCCAACATTAATTGTTCTTCAGAGACAAAAATATACAAGTGGCATAAAATGTTCATTAAGAGTAGAGACACACACAGTGAAACGCATTTTTCTTAATCCTCTCTTTCAATCTTTTAACCATCAACATGATCATCAGGTCAGATGACGATTTCTTATTCATTATAATTTAACAGCCTTTTCAAGTAATAGGGAAAAAAGTCAAGTTTTGTATTCAGCTTTGCAGCATAAAGAGGAATCAAATATGCCTTTTGACTTCACTTCCTTTTGCTTTTCTATTCTATGGAGCCCAGGGGGGCACCTCTAAATGTGGATGAGATGCTTCCGGTATAGTGATTGGATCTCGCCAGCCCGGTGGTTATGATAATAGGTGGGGTTCTTGCCCTCCCATCGATGACGGGATATACTACCTATAGGGAAGGTTGTACCTTGGTCTGTGATGGCCATTAGGACTCAGCTTCCGCAAGTGTTGCTGTAGCGGCGGCCCGGTCATTCAGCCTTGCGAAGTTAATCTGTGTGCATTAGTTACAGGTTGGCAGTGATATGACTTACCCACTACGGACCTCACATCCCATCAGGTAGGATGGTTCAGTATGTGTGTGTGAAACAACCTCAAAAAATAGATAGATAAATAGATATTCATTGATGGCTTGAACATATATGGATAATTTCTGGTGGCATAAAGTGGTATAAAATGTTCATTAAGAGTAGAGACATTTTCCTAATCCTCTTTTTCAATCTTCTAATCATCAACATGTTTATTAGGTCAGAACGAATTCTTATTAGTTATAATTTAACAGCTTTTTCGAATTTCTTTAATTTCTTAACCGGTATTTATAGTGATAATTTAATTAAAATCAATATTTTAGCATTGAATTTCTTTAATTTTTATATTACAAATAAAGTACTTAATAAAAAATCATATGTAAAATTAAAAAAAAAATGAATCACTTAAAGAACTAATTCGTCTATAATATTACTAAAATTAGATGCAAAAGTAAAAACAGAGAGCGTTTTTCAATGGAATACCAAATTTTTTATGGTTCTTTACAAAAGGATAAATAGAAAAGGACGCAGAAAGTTACATTGATGTTAATTTAATAAGATATCCGCGCACTATATTGTAGATTTGAATCAAATTATTTGGAGATTTCTCCAAAATTTTAGATTATATCTGTCTATGCAATTTCATTATATACAGGGTGGTTATAGTTAAACTTCTCCTACAAACAGCATTCTACAATGCACACGGATGGACGTATTGCAATGAAATTTGGTATACAGACTTACCTTCAACGAGCGCCTTTTCCAAGAAACATTAAATTTAATGCAATAAATGACCAAAACGGAATATAGAAGCAATTTTAACATTTATTGACTAGTTTCTGATAATTTCTTCATAGAATTACATTAAGTAAAGATAAGGAAAAAATAACATTATGCTATTTGAGAGAAAAAATTAAACAATTTAGTTTGCAGAAGCATTTTCTGATTACAACTAAAATTCATAATTGGAACAACTGTTAATCATGTTCAGGAAGATATAGAGAAAGGTGCTCCATGTTATCACCCTCATTCATCTATAAAATTTCTAGTCGATTGATAGTATGCTCAACAGCAAATCGCAACTGGACAATTGTGAAGCTTTGCACATGAAACATTATGGAGTACTTTAAGTCAATCAGCATCACAATACCTGTACGATAAACCAGAATGTTTAAGTGGCCATATAACCAGAAATTGCATGGTCATAAAACATGATAACGTCCGCAAATGTTTCATGTTCTAACCTGTTTTGCATAAAGCTTTCTCTTCTTAACAAACATGGGAATCTCGACATTTTTTCAATTCCTTTTATAAGTCCACACTCTTCCTATATACATTGTTCAAATATTCAGTTGTTTATATAATTATTTTTATTCATCACTCAAATTCAAATATATATTTTTTAATTTTCCGTGGATTATACGTGATGTTAATACAGTTTATTTTTCAAATATTAATTAATGAATTAAAGTTTTTCATTTCAATAATTTCTATTTAGTTTCCAAAGTTGCCACATCCGTCGCCAAGTCGTCAAATGATTGCCAAGTTCTGAGATTACTAACATGACACCCAATTATTATTAATATTATATATATATATATATATAGATAGATAGATAGATAGATATACAGTGTAAAAAATAAGTAAGAATTTAATGTTTTGTCTTTCTTATTTACATAAAACTGACAGCTTTTTCTGGTTTTACATTTTATTACTCATAATGCTTGTTCTGGATTGTTGATGTTGTTGCTGTATTCCGTTTCGGTTGTTTATTGTGTTAAATTTATTTTATTTTTTACGGGAAACACGCTCTCTATAGCGATTTAGGAACTGAAAAGGTTTTTTTATAAAATTTTGTGAGCTTATAGTTGCATTTTGATGACGAAATTTTGTTGCAATCCGTTTATCCGTTTGCTTTGTAGAATGTTGTTATTATAGTAGTTTAATTATATTGCAATTTATATACATGCAAACTATAAAAGACCCTATTAGGAAGACTGACGTCATTTGACGTGTGGTTTAATTTTTAGAAACTCATTTGGATATAAAATTTTTAACAAGATGTATCAGTGGTTTAATTATTTGTGTATTTATTCCATAATGTGAATATTTTATATAAAATAACAGCATGAATTTTATAAAGATCAACCAAATTAATGAATTCCTTTGAAAATTATACTTCTGTGCCTTATTTGAAACTAAAATCGAGAATATATTTATTTTTCATATATCTGAATGCAAAAACGTAGTTATCAAGCAAAATGAAATTTGGAATGTTGTTTTCAAGCCGAATCTTAATGGTAACATTCATATTTATTTATTTAACTTGTCAATATAAATACATATTCGATTTACTTTTCTTGAATACAGAATGCGATTACGAATTTTTAAAACAAAAATTTGATATTTTTTTTCAACCAATAATGAATAATTTTATTGGCAGCTGGTATGAGCAGACGGTTTCACATATATATATCAAACGTTAAAATAATTAAATAAATAAATAAAAATTCGAAAGTATTTGTTATTTTTAATGAAAAATTGAGTCTGTTTTTCTTTTTATAAAAATTCCAAAAATTGAGATAAGGCGATTTTGCGTTTTTAAAGATGATTTATAATAATAAATATTAAATTATTTAAAGATTACAATTTAAAGAATAATTAATTAAAATAAAAAATAGTATTGGTTTTTCAATACATTAATAATATCATATTTATTAAATTAATTTATCATAAAAAGTTGAAACATTAGAAAAGGATACTCAAATAAATCACTGTTTAATACATTCAACACTCCCAACGATATATCTCGTCTTTCAGATAGGTCCAAATATAGATTTCAGTGGGCTAAAATTTGTTTCTCATGCCAGTTTGAAAGAAGTAAAGATATTCTACAGATATGTATTTAAAAGTTCAACCTTTCTAAACTGACGTAAGAGACAAATTTTAGTTCACGTAACTGGATGTACCTGAAAGACGAGATATTTTGTTGGCAGTTTTGAAAGATTTCTTTTCAAAGAACTACTAACTAATATGGACAGTGTTATGATGAAATTTTAAAGTTCGCATGACGTTACTACTACATGAAAGATATTATTGCGATATTTAACGCTTTACTACTAGTTATTTGATTGCATCTTTCGAAGCAATTTGTTCGAAGGATTCCATGATTAAATTGCTGCTGTATAATTCATGCGTATGAATTTCATGATCAATTACAAATTAATTATTTTTAAAGTAATGACAATAATATTGTAAAGTGTTGAATGCGCTTTTCTTCAGTTTGATTTGTTTCTTTTTCCCATACATGAAATTTTGTGATACATTTTTTCATTCAATTCTGCAAGGACAGAATTTTTAAATATTTATATTTAAGAAATTTAGAGAGAAAATTTTCTAATACTTTCAGAAATTAAATTTTAGTAAATTAATTTTTATTATCATGTCCTTATTGCGCTTGAGAGTTGTGGAACCCCAAAATGTGAAAGCAACAAATCATTGAAGTCTCAAAATGCGTAGGCAATACATTGGAGATTTATCCTTTTTTTTTAACTTTTGGGACGGCTTTCACAATATAACTTTTGAAATGTCTATCGTTTGCTAAGGTATTTTTATTTTGGAATCGGCTTTTAAAGTATAATTTTTCCACTATCAATTGTCTGCTAATGTAGTTTTATTATGGAGTCAGCTGCTGTAGTTTTCCCCTTTGAAATCAGAGTGTTAATGCCTAACTCGTGCAAAAAAAAATAAACCAAACAAGTTAAAGTCTTGTTTGTTTAATCATTAAAGACTGCTGGCTCTAGGATAATTTCAACTAACTAAAATAGGGTTATTAGAAAATAATGGTGAAGGGTATCACATTTGGTGATTTATTGCCGATAAAAATTACTACTTGATTTTCAAATCCTTCATTCTCTGAATTCTTAGAAATTGTCTTAATTAATTTAAGTCACTAGCCAGTATAAAATGATTTAAAACAATCATGATGCTATCAGATTAGGCATGCATCGATATTTAGGAAAACGATGGGTTTATTTTTAATCTTAAAATCGGTCCAGCTCCAAAACTTTGTTTGCCAGTTAGAAAAATTGGAAATGAAAGTTTAAAAAAAATTCATTTTATAAAGACAGTGCGAGAGAGAAGAATCATGATTGTTTAAACTAGTTAATGACAAATTAATTAAGACTAATAATGAAATAAGGACTTAAAAAAGAAATTTCATAAAGAAATTGATTTCATGTCCCTGTTAAACAGGACAACAAACCCATTGTCAATTATTTTTACTTTTAACACTTTTAAAAACAATTTAATATTTAAAAATAATGTATCCGATATTCAATTATTATGAAATTATTTAATATTAAGCAGTTACAAAAACATATCTATTATTATTTTTTTGAAGTTCACAACATTTTCAACAAGGTACTTGAAGATTTATTATCGCTAATGTAACTCTAAAAACAGAAAAAGATCTTTCTTGAAATACATATCGGTTTTCAATTTATTTCAAAAATATCATAAAGTTAAGAAGTAGAAAATTGCTATCGTACCAGTTTTAAATTAATTCCACAAATGGTCAACTTACTGACTCACATAACCATTCTAATTCACATGGTATTATCAGCGGTAGTATTATCTATTCTTTTTGTCATCAACAGGGCGCCAGGCCTTTTTTATGCTACGGAATGAATTATGATTCGTTTTATTATTTATTTTTTTCCTTTTCTTGATCTATCCACTATTGTTGCTTCAAATGGAAATCAAATGGGATTTTTTTTCGCCATTTCGGTTTCTTCGCTCGTTGAGTTTGCGTAATCATATCAGTAAATGACACGTGATAAAATCGTCTGCGTTAAACAGCCATTAACATGAACATTATAAAAACTGACGCAGTTTTTAGAATATAAGACTTAATCGTTTGCGGCATAAAAATGGCGAAAGAATAAGAGAAAAAATAATAGTCTGAGAATAAAAATAGTGTTATGTTTAAAAATGTTATGTTTAAAAAAAAGAAAATCAAAAATATATGAAATAAGAAAAGATTGAATTATGTGCTGTTTTATAAAATTCATTTATGATGCTTGCCAGAAGAATTGGATAATTCATTGGATATAATTTACTCCTTACATCTAAGTTATTTTTATAATTACATTTCCTATCAAAATATATTTTTTCATAAATTTTAGCACTTCACTGTTATTTATGCTTTTTATTCAGAGGCATTTAAGACTAGTAAACCACGGAAAATAACAAAATATATTATAAGAATATTCCTAAAATACAATTCCTGAAGCAGAATAAGATCGAGAATTACATCAAGAATAATAATTTATGAGTTTAAATTATTATTTTCTTCAAAAGTTCCTCGTGAACTCACATTTCATGAAATATGTTTATGGATTTCAGTAGTTATGGAACAATCCAGCAAATTTAGAAGCCATATGTTTTGATGATTATATAAAAGTCTAAAATAAAATTATTGCTGTTTTTCTGAAATAGAAATGATTGAATGCTCATAGGAAAATACTGAAAACTTTGACTATTTTTTTTACGTTAACTTTTTATTGCCATATGCCGTTACAATAATACTTATGAGATTTTTAGATTTATATAGAAAAATTTAGTATTATTATGCGGACAAATTTTATTATACAAATACTGCTCTTACTTTAAGCAGATGTCAATTATTTGTTATCAATAATTTATAACCGCAATGATAATCACTTACTATCTAAACATTGACTAGAATTATATATATTATATTACTAAAATGTCGACGTTTAAAACTAATATGAAATTACACTATTTAGTGATAATCTTTAAAAGTATTTCATTTTTGATGTCATTATGAATATTATCCCTTATTTTACAAAAATATTTATTAAATAAAAAAACAGAGATACATTTCGTCAATTGCTATTTTTAAATTTGTTAAAATTAAAATAATTAATAACTGACAATTTTGGATTTTTTTTGCCGAATTATAATGTTAAAAACCAAGAGTTCAACATGTGACGATTAATATGCAATGCAATTTTTTTTTAATTATTCATGCCTGATATTTTTAATGGGGTAAAATTTCACAATAATCCTGATTTATTTAAATAATTTATAATCGATTAATGATAATTTTGATTGGAGGATTTATAGCATGTACTAAATAAGCACAATATTAAAATTTCAGTGCTAATTGTAAAGCATTCTCCGTTAGAAAACAAAGGATAACTTATAACATAGCCCGAGTTAAAAATAGTTTCTAAATATTTCAATTTAGCAAATTTAAAGGATATTTTCTTTATAAAGACATTTAATTCTACCTCCCGTTTTTGCCCGATGATATAATTAATGTATTTACTTCAATAGGATTTGTTTTAATTATTCCTTTGTACTACAGGTGCATGTTTACAGTTTAATATACTTTCACACTATTTGTATATGTAGGTCTATTATGTTTATCCATATTCATCAAAATTCTAATGAATTTCTAAATCAATTCCTTTCTTATCATTTGCAGATTTAACAACTAATTCAACGTCTGTACCTGTTGATATCATTTATGTCAGCGGTATCATAAGTATCTATAAAAAAGATAACTGTAAAACCGATATAATGAAAAAAAACCGATTAAATATGAAAGATTTATTAAAAATATATATTGAAAGAGTAATTGTTTTATATCTCTTCAAAGATGAGCAGTGATATTATGAGACTAAACACAATTTTGTTTGTTTCTATATTTACATAAAATTAACAATTTTAGTTATTACTTTGGATATTTCTTAGATCTGACTTTGTCAATTCAACCAAGAAACTAATCTTCATTGAAATGGCAATTGAAAAGGCTTACAGCTCAGGGCTCATGTTGTTAGTCATAAAATAATAAACAAAGGTTTTTTAACTTGGTAAAGTTTAGTAGCAAAATTTTTGTTTATTGTTTTATTACTTTTTAAAACATTTTAATAGAATCATTAAACCGAGACCTCTATAAAACTGTGAACTTCTTCATTTTTTCAGTTATATATTCATTCACTAAAACAATTAAATATATAATTTTTAGGTCACTTAAAGCGTTTTGTGCATTTGAATGTAATATTCCCTTAGACAATGTCAAAATTAGCTAAAGGAGTAAAACTGGAGAGGTAATCCTCTCTATATTTGTAATACATAATATTATTGTGATATTACAGGATATTGTTTCAGCATGATTATAATATAAAGTATTTTCAGATAGTATCTATACGAGTGTCAGTGAAAAATTAGTACCAGATTCAGTTTATTAAATATTGCAATATGTTTAATCATAAACCTGCATGAAAATAGAGCTACTAAGTGAATTCACAATTACCGATTGTAATAATTTTTTTAAAGGCAAAATTTCAGTTTTCAATAATACTTTCATACAAAAATTTAAAGCAAATAAAATATTTTTATTGGTGATGTAGAAAGCTTCAACACGATTAGAAAATATTTCATAGTAATATATGAATCGATTAAAATACAGGCTTATATATCTTACCGATATTTACAGAAGAGTACATTTTAATGTCTACGATTTGCATTCATCTAACAAGAATTCCTTATGATTCTGTATGGTATTGTTCATTCGACAATTAAATATGTTATTAAATCCTTAGAAGTTCAAACTCTTTTAAGATAAGGGTTACTTTCATAGGGTTTCTAACTAGTGCATTTATGGAATATTGATATAGTTACAAAAGATATTTTAGATAATCAAATGCTCTGAAGAAAATTCAAAAAGAACTTGGTTGATTATTTTTGCATAAGAAATTGTGAAAAATAATGTCCTCAGGTGGCACGTTATAAAAATAATTTTTGCTTTTGCTGTTGTTGGGATGTTAATTCTATCAACGAATTCATAAATGATGTCCATTACGAATGTTGCTAGAATTGAAGCTTGAATTCAAATAATAGCGAATTCATAAATGATGTCCATTATGAATGTTGCTAGACTCAAAGATTGAATTGAAATAATTAAATATCAAACTGCTGAATTGTTCAAATTATGTATTGAAAAAAAGTGTAGATCAAATGAAAATATATATCTCTTCAAATTTCAAACAAGTGGTGCTATATTCTTAAGTGCTGTACATTTATTTTATCCTTGACTGTAAGTTCAATAAGGTGACAGTAAAAATGTTACTGGTATAAACAATGAAATTCGACTTTAGTGCTAATGTCACTAATAATGAATATAAGGTTAATGCTAGTTATCGCCTTTATAGAGCCTCATTTTCTAGATAGTCAAGGTTAGAAAAAAGAACTTAATCAAGATAGTTAAGGTTAGAAAAAAGGACTTCAGATATTGGTTTCCTCTTTTGATTTTGATCTGAGTAATCATATAAGAAAACTAATGTTTGAATCAACATCCCAGCCTACAACACCTACCGGTGAATACTTTTTGACTCACCACCAGTTTAAATTCGGATGATCCCCAATATACAGTGTGTATTCTGTGGAATCGTGCCTCGGATCTGTGAACCTTCTGTTAACATTTTCACACTATCCCATCACAATCTTTTCAATCAAAAAAAAATCCTAAATTATGTTATGCATTCCTAGATTATTTTATATTATTCTTTAAAAACTGCTAATTAATTTTGGCGATTCCAAAATCATAAAAAGAATGACAGAAGACTACCGATTATCTCCAAATTGCAAAGTACTGTGCATTTCAACTCACAGGAGCTGAAACTTTATTGCATTATATACCATCATAATAACATGCTGTACTGAAATTGTCAGAAGGTGATATGAAGCATGCGATGGCAAATTATACGAGCTTGGATTATTATAAGTGTTGCGATGATGATACTTACCCACGACGTCCAGGTAGCCGCTCTGGCTCATCATGGGCGATGTATTGATTTGGCACATAAACTCCCCTCTGTCCGATTCCTCGACGTCTTTGATGGTGAGCCACCAAGTCCTGTAACTGTTGTGGCTAATACTGTAGCGAGTGTTCCGCGTGATTACTCGGTCGTGCAAGGTGAGGAGGGTGTGTTTGTCCGTGTGAATCCATGCGACCTGCAAGACATAATAGAGATCAGACTACGAAATAAACTGCTCACTGAATGGTAAAATGACATTCAATTGCGTGAATTTAAAGTACTGTAGTAGGTAAGTAGAAATACATTAACGGCAAGTGAATCAAACCTTAAAATAGTAGTAATAATTCAAAAACGCTGTCTGAAATTGCGAAATATCAAGAAAACAATGATTAATTAACATGGAAATAATAATTTTCTTCTTTTCAAAATCAATAGAAATATAAATTAAGAGAAAGATATCAATTTATGTTTTTGCTGTGATTTATGGCATTTTACAAGCTCGTTGACAGAGTTCTGTCAGCTATTCAAGTCTAGTGACCATCTCTTGTTTTTTCAGTAACGCCAAATCGGGACCACATGTATCACTTACCTGCTTCATGAGTCACATTCGCTTGCACAACCCCTTTTTACAAGGGAGTTCACACTCCTCATAGATAGAACACAGATGAACATCCATGCCCGAACTCAGGAAATCAAAATAGCGAGAAAGAATGATTCCCTTATTCCAGGATGCCGACTAGGCCAGTTTATGTTTTTATTGATATCGTACGAAATTCGAAATGAAAAACGTTAAGAAGGAAAAAAGATACAAAAAAATTGTGAAATTAAAAGATAGAAGGAGTCAAGTGGAAAATTAAATTCAAATAGATTTCAAGTAGCAATGGATTTTTGGATGACAATATGACAGTTCACAATGTTGAAAATGAAGGGATATGAATCATTAGAAAATACTAAATTACCATTGATTCAGAAGTACGGTTAGGGACGGATGCTTATTATTTAAAGGAGAAATGAGCTTCTATATTGTTAAAGGGTTAAAGAATGCTTTTTTATGATATATATGGCAAGTAGATGCAGATTGTTTTAATTAATTAAACAACTTTCGCTCTAATTACTCTAGTGTTATACAATTTAAACCACTTCAGCTTAAACATCATTTCTTTTAAAGTGTTGCCATTTTTTGTTATTTAGTTTAAGAAGAACATAAATATGATGCATTAAAATAGTTAAAAAATCAAGTCTCTAAATTTTAATGAGTATTTATGTCTCATGTCTTCATGTAACATGAAAACAAAATCTGACAAACAACTTTTTTGAAATTATGTTGGTCTGCAGGTTTAGATGACTGAATTTAAGATAATTCAACAATCAATTGATGGATGAAATATTTTGATTTTTGTTTTAAGTTAGGATATCTGTATCAAATATTAAATCTTTGTATTTATCGAGTGGTTGTGCAAGTATTCCTTTGGAAGAAGTGGGTCTCCCTTTTTTTCATGTATATTACACAAAATGCATATCGGAGCTAACAATATTCTGGAATCAGATATGTTGTGATATCTGTGGTTACGTCTATTGGACTATACATTCATATGTAAGAAGTCACAACAACTCAGAATGTCAACATGTGGTTTGGAAAAGTTTTACATTATTTTTTTTTAAGTTTGGGACAGAATCTTTATAAAGAAGAATTTTGAAATACACTTGATTACCTAATCTAAATTTCTAAACTAAAAGCAAGCTATATTTTTAAAAATTTTCCAGAAAATTGAAGTTAAAAGAATCAGGTTAAAGAAATTATTTTCGATCAAAAATATTTGTACTAAGAAATAATTAATACAAAGTAATAATACCGAAAATAATGTTTTAGGTCGATTTTAATTGTCAATAACTTTGTTATTAATAATAATGTTTTAGGTTTTGTCAATTTAAATTGTGAATAAGTGTGTTATTATTAAAATTTTTTAATAATAATGTTTAAGGTTTTGTCGATTTCGATTGTCAATAACCGTGTTATTAATAAAATTTATTAACAATAATGTTTTAGATTTTGACGATTTCAATTGTGAATAACAGCGTTATTAATAATAATGTTTTAGTTTTTGTCGATTTCAATTGTCAATAACTGTGTTGTTAATAAAATTTATCAATAATACGTCAGAAAATTAATAAATATATTAATGATACGTAAATAACGATGCCGTTAATTAAAAAAAACCAATGATACTTATTTCTAGGAAGCAATTCACAACAGCAAGAGACTGATAACTTACCCATAACTAAATTTTCTTTTATATGCTATATAATGTTCGAAAAAAATTTAATTTGAATATTTAAGAAAGATCCTAATGCTGATCTTATATAAGCAAAAGATAACATTTTTAATGAAAAAATTCTGATCTTTGGATAAACTATCTTCCTTGAGATTTGAATCATCTACCATAAAATCAGAAATAAGTTGCTATGTCAATTGAACTACTCCGAATGTCCATTATTCTCATTTGTGTAACAATATGTATAACCTTATTTATTGAAGAAGAGTTCTTAGGCATTTCACACTTGCGGAGTCTTTACCTTTTATTTTTCAATTCATTATTGTATATATAATAGAATAAAAAAATTATTTTTTTCTCAATTTCTTTTCCAAGTTTCACTATAATTGGAATAAAATCAAAATTTGATTAAATTAATTTATCAAATTCAGCATATATTGAGTTGATATTCTTCAACATATTAGTCCAATACACACACAAAAAATAGATCCAAAATTTAAACACACCGCTGAAAGAGTAAACATCAAAAGCAAACTTTCAGCCATACAAATACGAAATAAGTCCAGTTAAATAAAAAGTTTTTAGTAAAATAGAAACAACAAAGTAAATTTGACGCATTAAAAAAAACAATGAAATAATTGTATCGAAATGTATGAAAATCAGTTTTGAAGATTCATTTCTCCAAACTGGATGATCATGAAATAATTAAATTAGCATTTTTATTTCCAACTCAGAAGTTTTTAGTATCTAATATTCTTTGTTTAATCAATTTCAGGAATTTTAACCAGTTGTTTCTTTTGCAATGTTTTGTTTATTTTGCTAATAATTTCCATTTATCCAAACATAAACATTATTTCAAAAGTGTTCGAGTGTTTAGTCTTTACATAAAGCTTTTAACTGCTGCAATGTGAAAGATAAAATCAGCGTGTATAACTTCATAATCATCAAGAGAGTATTAAAGAAAAAAAAGAGATCTTTCAAATTACGTTTATTCGACACATGGCGCCACCATAAGATATTACTTAGGGAAACATAAACAATCAGAGGTGGAATACACAACTCTTTAATGCTTTAAAAATTTGTTTTCACTCTAATTCTTCAGAGGGTAAAAAAAGAGAAGCAAAAACATGTTTAATGTTCCTTTTAAGAAAAAGTAGTTTGGCAACTTTTTTTTCCGAGCGTAATGAGGGTCCACATTATGCAGAAAGGGAAAGACAATACTCATTCTTTTTATCGAGTTAAAAAATTTTTCTTAACATAAAAATAGCACATCTTAATTGCCTTTGTAACCGTTAAACTCTGGCATTTATTAGATTCCTCGTATTTATGGAGGCACTTTACTGAAAGCTAGATTAAATTCTTAAGAATTAATGACGTACGGTCGATGAGTTTCAGAATGATTAAAAAATAGATAAATGGATATCCACCATCTCTTGTATGTACACTACTGACTAAGAATCAAAATATTGTCCTGGAGGCTTTTAATTAATTAGGGAGATTATGTATAAATGACAATAACTATTATTTTGAAGTGGGGAGATTTTTTTCGAGTGACTTCATTAATTAATAAATGAAAATTGTTATTTGTTTGTTATCGCATTAGGTTAAACACTTCTGGCAGTGTATCATCAACTGCTTAGAGGTTTGATGATCTTCAATTCAGAAATCTTGTGCTTTGCCTAACGTATGTTTTTCGGAAGATTCAAAATTATTTTCTCTCATATTAGTTCATAATGTTTATATGGCATGCTCATAAATTCCTAGTGCAGTTTAAATACGTTTATCTTTATCAAACATATGTGATAAAAAGGAAATAGGAAACAGAGTTAAATTAATCTCGAAATGCAATATCTAACAAAACATAAATATTTAGGTAATCTGTAAATGCAATATGTAAATAAACTAGGTAGTAATTTACTGTAATTGTATTTAAATATTACTGTTAATCTTCTTTAATTGCGCTTCAAAATCATAACTATTGAAGAATTGTAACGTACATAGTAATCTGTTATTTATTAATCTATTATACTTTTTAAATTGTATCTGTTAGAAATTGCATTTCAGTTAGAACAATCACTATGCATTTCCAATGTTGTTGTTAGGGAATACAAATACTAATATACTTGTATTTATGCTTTTCCAAAATAAAATCTGGAAAATCGCTTCTGTTTTTCCCCAGCCGTAAATAATGTTGTTCCAGGAAATTTAAGTTTTAAACATTAATCCGCAGATGATCGTAATAGCTTCACTTTGTAACTCTTATTATTATAAAAGTTCAATTTTGTAAAAGCTTTTAACTTTAAATGCAATAATCATTTGTGATAAAAAGCAATTTATAACACTTTTAAATTAATGTTTATCCATAAACATGTAAAAATATTTTTTCTAACAAGTCAGAATTTTAATACATATAGACTATTTCTGAAAATTATCTATTTATCATAAAATTTTATTTTTCAGAAATGTAATCTCTGAATTATTCATTTTGTAGAATCACTATTAACCAAACCCTAGGGGGGAAAATTTAGTTTTCTGAGGAATCAAAATCCATTGCTAAAAAATCAGAAAAAAGATTTAAAACCAAAGACAAAATATCGATGCACCAGTCAAATTCTGTACGCACAAATGAGTTAAGCATGTTTAAAATATCATTTTTTGACTCGGGTAAAATATTCTATTTCTAGTAAAACTTTGAGAAAATTGCTTCAAAATTAAATTTAAAAACACTTTATACACCACCAATTTCTTTTGTTAATGTTTTTCATAACATTTACAAGCATTTAAAAATAATTATTATTATCAACTTAAAATGAATTTCTCTTTCATAAATGTCTAGAAAATGTTTAATTTTTCCAACATGTAAAAGATAAGAATTATTTGAAAGATTCTTGAATCATTATACTAAAAAAAGGGAAAAAAAGAGAATTATTTCTTAAATAGCAGCACGGAATTCTGGCCAAGTGATCTTAAGAAATAGGAGTTGTTATTTTGCCCACTTCTTATTTATTATAAAAAAAGGTTTTGATTCTTCAGATGAATAAATACTTTATTTTACTCAAGTCCTTGTTTCCATTCAATATACATGTTTTTACTCAAGTACATGATCTTTCAAATACCATGCCTTGTACATTGTACATTTTGATCGAGGAATTCATTTTGTGCAAAATGTAGACGGATCTGAAAGACATGCCTGCAAATAATTTGTATCAATACTAACCCTATATTTCTTTCAATTAAAAGGAATAATGTGATTCAGACTAGAAATAGGAAAACCTGTAAAATCATCTCTGAAAGGGCTTTATTATCATTGAATGTTGCAAAAGAATATCATTTACAATAGTGAAAGAATAATGTGATGTAATAACGTTAATAGCATTCTTGTTTCTACATAGTTACTAATCATATATAAAAAAACATTACATTCCATGCCATGTGCGAAAAAAATTACCTTGATTATTTTCTGTGCGTGAGTCAAAAAAGATTAAGAAAGAACGAAATTCAATTATTTTTGGTAATCAAAAATGAAAATTAGAAACCGCCATAGAATCGATTATCGGCAATTTATAAGCCTTAATGTCCAATAGGAGGAGGTGCAACACTCAAATGGTGTTATCGATAATGGTGTTTGAAAAGACTTTCCAATTTTAATTTATCACTTTTTTGGAATGCAAAGTATAACTTTGGGGAGAATCGTAAACATGAAAAAAATATTCAATTACAATATTTAGAGTAATCTCTAGATTTCAGCCTTCCTTGATTCAGAAAAAAACTTTTCGTGTGAATGTCAACACGATAATTCTAAAACACCAGTATACAGATAGATAAAATTGCGTGTACTGTCTTTACATTGGAATTTTAGATCTATATGAAATTTTAGATAGTTGTAGAAGGGAAAAATGTAATTTTTTGGAATACTTTCTTAATTTATTTTTTAAAGCATTAAGGAATAACAAATATTATATTTAAAAATAACAACTTCCTTGCATTTTATTCATTCTAAAAAACGAGTAAATTGAAGCAAATTATTTGTGTAATGCAATTTTTAATGCATTTAGCATGCGTTTCATCTCTTTCAAATGCAACTGCTTCTAAACTAAGGATTGTATTTGTTCCTTTTTGTTGATAACCATTATTCATTAAGTAATTTTTACTAAAATAAGATTTTAAGTTTGTGATTATTCAAGAAAGGGGAAATGTATTTTTTCAAAACGCTAGGCTTTTTTCTGAGGTATGGAACAACAAACAGTATATTGACTCAAAAGGAAGACCAGTACACAATCAGCGTGGCTCAGAAGTAAAACACGCGCTTGCATTGCACAAGACCTGGGGTTCGAATCCTAAACACGTCGCGTTAATTTGACGTTTGAACTTAAATTGGAATTTCTTATTATTCATTTGTTAATGTTCTAGAACTTTCTATAGGCTTTTTTATGAATCTATTCTGTAAAGGTATAAATTCTGAGTTTCACAAGCAATGGTATCAGTTATCTGCCTTGTTACTTAGAGCTAGTAAGATTGATATAGTGTTACTTTGTGACCTGTTATTCTTAGGATCTTCGTGATAATATTAACCAATTAGTTTTTCTTTAAATTTTATTAATCTTCAAACAACTAGTAAACAAAAGCAAATAATTCATGTAATGTAATTTTGAAATCCCTTCAGCATGCATTTCATCTCTTGCAAATGAAAGTTTCTAAACTAATGGCTGTTTTTATTCCCCTACATTAACAACCATTATTTTTCAATCAATTTTTACTAAATTGTGATTGTAAGAGTCTAAAGATTTCTATTTGCTTAAAAATATAAACATCTTGAAATCAGGAAAATGATTTTTTTTGAAAAGTATTAATTAAATTAGTTGGATTAGCTGTTTTACAAATTATGCAGTAAAACCTGGAAACCCATTTCTTTCTATATTTCCAGAAAAATAATTACTTATCTACAATTAAAGGAAACTTTACATGATGTAAAAGAGCTGAAATAATTATTTACGCTAGCATTTACAGATGCCCAAGGAAAAATGTTATTTTTTAATGCAAAAAAGACTTGTTTTCAAAACGTATCTGGGATTGTGGACGATCAAATCCTTTTTATAATGCAAGGACATGTATTTTTATAAAACTCATGTTTTAAAAATTAAAATTACAGCATAATTCTACTTGGTTTACATACAATGAATAAGTTAAGAAAAAGAGTAAGCTATAGGGGCTCAGAAGTTGGGTTATTTGTAGTTGTGTTCCTCGCATTTATTATTTCGTTGTGCAAACCTTTGTAATCAGCTTCAAATTTACAAAAAGTTGTTTTAATTTAGTTATATTCACGTCTCATTTTAAAGCAATACCAAGGCTGTTGTGAGACGAACTTCGTAACTTTGGGCCATGGTTAGATGACAAAGAAGACACCCGAGCCGGAATTCCATCTCCAAACTTCCACCGTATACCGGAGATAGGAAATTTGACCCAGGCCAGGACACGCTTACGAGATGGTTCTTAGGTGCAATTGTGTTTCGAACCAGAAACATCCGTTTTTGAAGCCAAGACCTCACCACCTACCTACAAGTGCCTCATACATTGAGAGAGAGTTCTGGTTTCTTGCAATTATTTCTTATTGAACGAGAGGTTTTTTTTCTGTTAGATAAAGCTATTTTTTTTTTACTTTGAAAGCCATTTTTTGCCGTTTCTGCACTAATATAAATAGCTTTATCAAAATGCTGTTCAAGTGCAAGTAGTTATCAACTTGTTAATTATTTGACGATGAAATGAAATTTTTAAAAATCCTTTCTTTCAAAATAAAATTTATACTCCTAAGAAATATGGATTTGAATGGAGAGAACTTTCTTTTTAAAGAAAATAGTCAATCATATTTTCTAATGTTACTTCTTAATGCGTTATTTTGAATTTATAACTGCAAAGGCATATGTAAAATTTAGGTAATCAAAGTAAATATGATAGAGGAGATCATAACCACGTTCTAAGACATAATTCTTTTCGAACAAACAACCATTGACAGATGTCATTTCGAAGTAGTTTAAATGGTTGAGATATGCTCCATTTTCTTATAAAATACGTGATTATAATTAAAGGCTATGAAGCAATTAACATCTGAACTTATAAAAAAATTAGTGTAGAAACTATTGTAAAATGTTGTATTTGAATTGGTTAATTTATAGTTGTTTCAATCTTCATTATGTCGTTTCTAATATTTTATTTAAGAAATGATCATTTTATTATAGTAATATAGCTAATTTCATCGACTGCAGTAATTTTGCTTACCCATTTAAGTAATTTGCAGTAATTTTGACAAGTATATATTGGAGGCGGTTTACAATGTTTTTCGGATGCACTAATTTTACAAACATTTCTTTCATTTTTCCTATGTGTATTAATTTTATTATTTCAACTTGTTCAAGAAAAATTCATGAGTATATATAACCAATCTTGTAGAATATTCTTTATCATACATTAAACATTTAGAAGAAATGAATACTGCACCAAGGTAGTCGAATTTAAAGAGAAAATAATGTCTTAGAAGCATATTCCATTTATATGAATAAAATGAAACGTTAAAGCAATCTCTTGAGTTGCTATCTACTTTATCATCAGGACATTGTCTTCTTATTTATTATTCTAAGGAGTTATTTAATATTCATTTCAAAAAAGTGTATAAAAATAAATTATTTATTTACTTCAATATGTAAAAAAAAAAAAAAATTTAAAAAAACTTTATAAGGATGGGCATATAATATCCAATGTGTCCAGAATTCTTTGAAATCATAAAATAGGATATACTATTTGGGTATAATCAAAGTGAATTAATGAAAGAAATTTGCTCTACAAAAAATTATAGAAGCGAAAACTATGAAAAATAAGAATTTCCAAAACTTAGCACTCTATTCTCGTATGCAGATCCTAACAGAAAAACTCTTTTGACTACATCATATTCGTCTTAAAAATATTTACATGATTCCAAAAAGTAATAAATACATATTTCAAAAATAAAGATATGAATCCTTTGAGTGCTAAATAAAAATAATTTTCAGAACATCAAAACTTTATTTAATAATTCTCCTCCCCCCACCCAAATATCAAAGAAATATTGCATTAGTTCAGAATATCACTTCTTACATCTACAACCTTAACCTATACTAGAGCCAGATTTAGAAATCTATCTGTAAATAATATTTCGATTCCAAAGATTCCTTCTAAAAGGAAAACACGCCGCAACCACCATTTTATCACCTTCCACCCCCACAGACGGGGCGGTATCAAAAGTCCCTTTTGGTATGTAACCCTTCATCAGAGTGAACTGATTAAAAATAAAAAATTCTGGCACACATATTGCAGCTTATCTGGGCTCTGCTTTTTATGCTTCTCCTTTTTACCCCTACAACGGCCTACTCCAACTTTTGATTTTCATGAATAATGCATGGAGGGAACCTTCGACCGTAAACACCATAAATCTTAAAGCATTACAGCCTCTGGACCGTAAAGGTGATGTCTCGATTTCGGCGGGACGGAAACATTGGACCGTAAATAGGAAGATCAATATTTATTACGACCCAGAACCTCACCTGACAGATTTAATCGGCGACCTTTCGAGTAGTCCGCTATTGCGGTTGACAATTGATAGCTCGCAGAGATTTGATTTTCGCAGTTTGGCGACTTTAAAACTAGCTTTGTGAAGGGACTTTGGCTTTCTTTTTCTGGTAATGAAGCGCAAGTGCTGGGTTTCGATATTCTTATTGGATTGATTGGAAGAAAATCTTCTTTCAGAAAATCTTCTTGGCAGAAAATCTTTCATGGATATGTAAATGGTGTTCCAGAATTAATTCATTTGAATTGGCCATCATTCGTGCATTAAATTTCAGTCATGCAACCCTTTTTAAAAACATTTGACAATTGATAGTTTAGGCTTCGTATGAATGATACTCTACGTGATGGTTTAGTTTAGTAAAGTTAATATCAAAACACTAGAGCTATTTTGGGATGGATGACGTAATTTTTAAAACGGGCAACACTTGAGCAGCCACTAAGTATTTCAATACCAGCATACCGGAATACCGAATACCGATATTTTGAGTCATTTGCACAATTTTGTAAAATCGGTATTCACAAGTTTAAATACCGTTTTTTCGGTATCTACTAGAAATTTTTTAAACTGTCTCCACCATGTATCCAGGAATTGCCAACATAGCAAAATATTATACGTTTTTGCTTTTACCCTAACGAGTGAAATTAATTAGACTGTGAATTGCATTGTACATTGTACATTGTGAATGAACAAAATTGCATTGTACAATCTAGAGAAGTGATAAAAAAACTGTTTGACAACGCATTCTAAACGGATTCTTGAGCATGTGTTTGGATGGGTTTAAATGGACAAAATTCAGGTAAGAAGAAAGATGAAAAGAGGTGATATTTACATTTCACAATGAAGATTCTTGGTTTTATGAGAAGTAAACATTGAAAATACGTTCCAGGCTTTGTGAGAGTACAATTGGTGCATTATTGTGCCATTCCAAATAAGTTTCTTTTAAGATCACATTTCGAAAATTCGTAATAATACCACAGAGTGAATAGTGATATTTGCACTTTTTTGTGATTTGAATCAATAAGACGTTCCTCTTACTTCATTTGTGTTTATTTATATACCGTTATAATTTAAAAGTAACAAATTATTTTTGTGGTATTTACATTCTTTAATAAAACTGATGAATAAAACAAAGAAACACCCATGTTTTCTTCCTTTTCCTAAAATGTATATCCCCGGTATTAAGATCTAAAACTCAATACCAATATTGAACTTTTGATGCAATTTTATTTTAATTACTCTCTGGTACCTCCTCTCCAAAGTTCCCCACCAAAACAGCAGGAGTACGTTTGACCCCGACGGATTTAATGAGCAACAAACTTGCTTACTGGACGGTTCTGTGGTGTGAACAGGTCTCAAATTTGAAGTCCATCTTACCGAGATCTTACCATCCGGCAATGGTTCTTTGATGTAAAAGGGTTTGAAATTTTGAAGCTCTCCATTTCCGAAACTGAAACCTTACTACCTGGACACCGCGACTCTTCCGATGCAAGATAAAAACGTATTAATGCAAGTATTGAATTAAATAACAGATTTTTTTCTTTAAATTGTAGTATTTTTATTGAATCGGGAAATGCAAGGGATAGTTTATTATATATAATATACTATCCCTTGGAATTATATATATATATATATATATATATGCATGAAATCCTCCTTTTTTAGAAACAAAAATTATTACAATAGCATTTGATTCTAGAATAAAAAATATTAAAATAGTATTTTCTAATGACAACAAAATATTTCTAGGGATGTTAAATATTATAATAGCCTTTTCTCATGACATGAAAATATTTATAAATTTAAAGAATGTTGTCTTTTAAGTGTCTAATTGTAAAGTCTATGTAAATTGTCAGCAAATGTAAAATCTTACTATTTCTCCTCATTTATTATTTTATTCTGGTTATTATATTTATCTTATTTCTAAAAATTTGGAAGATATCCTTGAATACTTTCGATAGTTTATAATTTAATAAGTTAATTTATTGACTAACGAGCAAAGTGTTTTTAATTAAACTTTTCTTCATTTAAAAATAAAGAGAATATCCAAGCTTTAAATAGAATATCCAAGCAATCTAAAAATACTGAACATCCAGAATAAAGAAGTAAAAAGAATAAATACTCTTAATCGAAAATAATTTATTAATCACGCCTTAATCGAAAATAATTTATTAATCAAGCCTTAATCGAAAATAATTTATTAACCACGATAACCACTTCGAAGGCATAAACATAAAATTTTATAGAAAATGAAAATTTCTTTAAAATAGAAGTATTTAAAGAAAGATCTTCGGAAAATAAATTTTACGGATAAAATAAACGTACAGAAAGATATTATTTTTAACAACACTTTTATCTGTAGATTGGAAAAATAGAACCTTCTGTGATGAAAACAGGTTTACGAAATACATAATATTTTTAGCTCTAAGAAGAAATTTTGGCTTTCATAAAGTGTGTGGTCAAAGTTAATTACTTAAAATGGAGTAAAAATATATAGAAATAACTCTCAAAGTCAGTAGTACTTAGTTATGAAATGTGTTTGAGAATGTTATCTTAAAATGCAGTCAGAAAAATGAAGTTATTTCAGGAGGTAAATAAAACCAAAAACTATCAACACATTGGAATAGAATGTACTTAATTTTGCCCTAAATTTTAAAATCCTCATTTTATGGTCGAAATTCCTACATTTATAAGGTCAAAATTTTAAAATAAGATGATCCAAGTTCTCTTTATTAGTGAAAACCTATAGAATATGTTCTTTAAATATTCCTCAATACTATTAATAATTTTCAGATATTAATACATAAGAATTCGCTTAAATATTTCGAATACTTCATCCTAATCATCATAGCATGTTGATTTTAGTCTTAATTTATCTTTATTATTATTATTATTTTAGTATTCCTAACTGTGTAGAAATGATTACATACAGTTATTTCATATAGTTCCTTCGATTTTACGTGAAAAATGTTGCAGTGGAATCTAAGTAATTATTTTTATTCCAAATGAATTAATAATTTTTAATTAAAGATGCATACGAATTAATTTGGAAAATTACTTGAAAATAGAAAGCTTATGAAAAACAAATTTAATATCAGTAAATAGAGCATTTTTTAATTTTTTTAAAAGGATACAATAATAAATTTTATGTTATATTATTTTGGAAAATTATAACAAAAAAATAATTGCTTTTGAATGAATTCAAATTTAATTAAAAAAGTTTTAAATTCCTCCTAAGTACATACTATTATCCTCCAAAATATATGTGCGCCAAGTGCAATAGCTCTAAATTAAGTTTTTTGGCATATAGAAAGTCCGATCACATACACATACAACACACACTCAACTTTATTAGTATTAGAGAATGGTGTATAATTAGCAGGTCTGTTACGATGAAACGTCATATTACTGTATATGCAACGTTAAATTAGTGTTGCCTGCCAACAATAATGGCAAACGATGCAATAATTGAGACACTAATCAGAAGAAACTCGTTAACAAAAATGTAATAATAAGCTTAATAACTTAGAATCCATTTGTTAATTTTAATGCTGCCTTAAGACTTGAAAAAGAAGTAACATTCTCAGAAAAGGCTAGCATTACGCTTTTTGTTTAAGTTAACCTGCATAACCATCAGGCAGAATAAGGAGAAGCATGAAGATGTACAACACACCCTTTACCGCTTGTAAACAATTAGTCCCAAATCTAGTCTCTGCGTATCAATTAAGTTAACGTCAAGCACCTCATTACATAAGAAAGCACTTTAGGTCACATGTTTCAGCATAATTGCATGGAAATTAGCAATTAGAAAGTGACCATAAAAACAGGCGGCTGTCATAAGTTGACAAATTACGACTTAAGAACAGTTGAACCATTAAGACTTTCATTTTCGTCCAGCATAATCCATTTAAGTGCACCCTGGTTCGCCGGGATTTAATTACACCCCCTTCTGCAGAACTCAAGTCGAACAGTGAGACCTTGAAACACACAGAGTGTTTTATTTATATAAAAAAAGCAGTTGAAACATCCAGTATTGTTCTTGTTTATAAGGAAAATATTTAAATGTATCCGAGGATATAATTTAATTAAAGACAATTTGTACAGAAAATAAACTTACTTGAAAGCAGCTTAACTGACGTTTGTCGGTATGTTTTTGGATCGTTTTAATAGAATGTATTAACAATCGTTAGATTTAAAATTAGTCTAGATTTTAAACAATTATTTTATTTGATTTAAAGTAATCGTTTGGATAGTTTAATGTTTAATAAACGACAAGTTAAAGGTTTTCATTTCTTCTGAAAAGAAAATCTCTAATTCTGATGTACGAAATATAAGCCATTCTATTTGTATATCTAAAAGCAGAATAAATATGGATATCTACTTAGATAGATGGTCCAAAGAAAGTGAAACAACTGCTTTTATTTTCTTCTAAAATTTTATGATAAAAAAAATTAATAGTAAAAAAAATGAGAAAAATTTTATTCTACCATTGTACAAAGGGGGCCAACTAATACAGCATTTCTGTTATATTCTTTTACACATACTTAAAGTTTTACATTTCTGTCTGTAAAGTTTGCAGAGATATGGTTCTTTTGAAGAACGATCACAAATTTAGACGAAAGTATTCATTTTAAAAATTCAGATTAATTTTTTTAAAAAGAATATACAATATCTAAATATTTGTCTAATATTTTATTATACTAACAAAATGGCATGAACGAAATCTGCTAATGATGCATAAATACTGCTAGCTTTGATTGGTCGGAAATTTATAAGGAGAATAAAGAAACTTGGGAAATTAAAATTAAACAAATCCCAGAGAACTATTGGAATACCAAACAAGAAAATAAAAGCTCTAGCTTGTATGAGTACTGAGAAAATAGCATATTTCTGTAATAATAAAAATTAAGGTATGCTGAATTTGTTGCTTCATATAGTTATAATAAAATAATATTTCCTTTTCAGAATTACTGTCAAAATAGTGCTCATGTGACTATTGAAAGAATGGTATATTTCAGTAATAATAAATATTAAGATATGCTAAATGCTTATTGATGCTTCATGTAGTTATAATAAAATAATATTTCATTTTTAGAATTACTGACAAAATAGTGTTTACAGATCTTTTGGCGACTGCAAATTATAAGATCTTCGTTATTTTGGAAAGGAAAGGAGAAGAGTAAGCTTTACATATTAACATTTTGACTCATTGTTCAAGTTAGTATATAATTCGTCAATCCATAATATCTAGTCAATCCAGAGTATAACACTCCAAAACAGGCTGCGTAAAGAACATTTATATATGGCATATTTCTGTTTTATTACATTTTCTGTTTTTTTTCGTATTTTTTTTTTTTTTATTTATATATATATATATATATATATATATATATATATATATATATATATATATATATATATATATATAGTACTTAATAGATATAATAGTTATAGACCCCGATATGATTAATTTCCAGAATTTTACAATTAAGCCCCACTATAGATAAAGTAAAATTTTTATTTTTTGAGAAATATAATTTGGAAAGACAAATATGGTTTCAATCTAGAAATAAGTATTAATCTCTAAATCTATATTTTATGAAATAGTAAAAATCCGTTATTTAAACTAGAGGTCCCTGATCAATTGCAATTCGTGGTAAATATGTGGGATAGAAATATCTGAAACTCGTTGATTTGTTTAATTTTTCATAAAAGTATGCTGAATAGTTGTTATATTTAGTTAATTTCGATTGGCCTCATGATTAAACTAAGGGATGAATTAGCTTTCTTAGATGTTTACCGAATTCAGAAAGTCTATTTTTTAGTTACATGTTAAGAACTTTATAGCCTAATTTCAAGTATTATTAAAAGAAAGCAATTCTATGCATGTCTGCTGATGCTCATTTTGAAAAAAGTTTTCACTTCATTAATGAATTTTTCGGATCATTTTTGAAACTTTTAAAAATGTGTTTTTAGTTCTTGACTCTGGTCTTTAAATATCCTTCTGTGATATGTATATTAACCCTGATAAATTCAGCAAAAGTAACACTCAAACACCAGTTAAACAAATAGCTAAACAATTTAAGTCAATATATTTTGCTTTGAATATGCCAGAGAGTTTTATATAAAGAAATATGCGAGTTTGTATTCTTGTAAAATTAGTGTAAAGAAGCCTTTTACTCATTAACACTTCATTAAAGT